>VMKM01001483.1:0-137452 GCA_008360985.2 Macquaria ambigua
ATAATAATAATAATAATAATAATAATAATAATAATAATAATAATAATAATATATACACTGTTAGATATCTTGCAAGTTAGTATGTCTATGCCATTTAGTTATTCTATATATAGCTGGTCACTGACTGTGTTCATGTATTGCCATATCATATTCAGATACTAATGAATGAATGATTTATTGCGGGGGGCAATAATACCTGCATGAGAGGGGCCTGAGGAGAGAGGTCTGAGGTGCTACAGTTGGACTGGAAACTGGCTAAGCCTGGCCTAGCATAATGCAAAATAAAGCAATTTGACAGTTTCGTACTGCATACTTCTATAAAGAGGTTGTGAAACATTTGGAATTACTTCCTAGTCATCAAACATCCAGTAAAGTGGTTGGTTCTTGGAAGGAGTTTTCCTGCTCGTTGGAATCAGAATAGCAGAAGCTAAAGAAGGACAGACCTGAGTGGAGGCCAAAACATTCCCTGCATGCTTTGCACTACACATCACTGTGTGATCTTGGTTTCACTGCATAAACGATCTTTATCCCAAAGTGAAGTGTTGAGGGAATTTTTTTAGCTCCTACTTCAGAGTAGGTACTCTCCCAGCACAAGAGAAACCGTAAGTGACGTAAGTGTACGGTGATTGGTTGAACACATGAGCCAATGCAGCACCGGCATCTTTAAAAACCTAAAAAAAAAAAAGCTTGTAATGGTAGCCTAAAAAAAAAAAAAAAAAAAAAAAAAGGGCCAAAACACAGACACATGGACTGACAGTGAAGTCCAGGCTTTGAGCGTAAAGCAAAATATAACAATCTTGTGTGTGACGTTGCTATACCATCCGCCACCCAGCTTACGACACTTCAGTGTTCCTATTGGCGGTGCGAATGCAAACACAAAAAAAGCCCTTGAAGGCATGTAGCTCTCAGGAGAGCTCCCCAGTGGGCAGTTCCTGTCAAAGAGTCCCCAGAACTGTTTGGTCCAAAAACACCTAATGTCATTACTGGGCAAGACATGGTGGGTGGCGCTACCACTGGCATATGGTTCACGAGGCTTCTCTAGTCTAAATTCCTCCACACACTCCCTATTATCATTCAACTAGAAACAGTGAAAACTAAAAGATATCTGCACAGTTAAACTGCAGCTACAAGAACCAGGGATTTCATTTAACAAACAGCTTGAAGAAGCAATGCCCCCTGACTATCCCGTGACTGTCCATGTTCACAAAAATTCCTCTTCGCTGATATCATAACCCAGGAATGACACTTTTATGTGAAGTCATTACTAGGATAGAGGAAGAAGTTCAGAACAACCATGAGAAGTATGTGGTCTGACCAGTAAACCAGTGAGAGAGCAGGGGGCTGAGATACAGACCTGAGAGCATTTTTCAACAAACATCTCAACTGTAACCTTGCCTGGGGCAGAAAACAAGGCCATGTGTCAGTTGTAGAATTTGGTGTTTGAATTATGTGAACTCATTCAACAACATTTTTTTTCATGCATTGCCAGCATCATTCTGAACAAGGCCCACTAGCAGTTAGCTCAAAGAAAAACCTGAATGAACTGACATCAATAAAAGACCATTACCAGTGGTTTTGCACAATCAGCAATTCATCAAATCAATCTATGTTCTACCAACTTATGCCAAATACTGACAACCATTTCCCAATTCTTGGAAGTGGCTCATTTTTTTAAAATTCGTTTTTCCAATCTTCTATGGGCCAACTGATTTCACTTCATTTTAGTACCCTATCAAATACACGCATACTAGTTAGTAAAGAAAAAGCAGTTAGCAAAGAAGTAACTGAACTCTTTCAGCCAGAGTATACAAGGAGGAAACAGTGCTGAAGCAAGAAGAGCGAGACAGGGAAAGGGCAAGAAGAGGAGACACTGCATCATCGGATTAACCAGAATGCCAGCCTCTGGAACCAACAGCTGTAACACATACCAAACTATGCAATCAGAAACTATCTGAGGAGCGAGGCAGTGATGCAGTGGATGAACATACAAGTGTGACAGGTTTAGGCTATGCCGCAATATACAATATACGATGATCTTGGACAATATTTTGTTATTATATGTACTTTTACCTTAGTAAGGTTTAGAATGCAGAACTTTTACTTGTAGTGGAGTATTTTCAAAGTGGGGTATTAGTACTTTTGGAGAGGGCGGACCCAGTCCCCTGTTTATGTAACCTTACTACGGCGTCTTTTTGTACTCTTCACAGCAGAGTTGGTCTAGATGGTAAAAAGCTAGCTAGTTAGCAGATTCGAATCAGGCTAAAGTCAATTAAAATAGCGTAAAACCGGAGGTTTCCCAAACAGTTCAGAGTTACGGAGCTGGAAGCCGTGGGTAGAGTAACAAATGTGATCAAATGATTGATGGCGTTTTCTTTAGAGATTTTTTTTGCCATGGCGAAAGAGGAAACACTGAAAACTCCAATATGACTATATGGTCGTCCACTATATTGCACATGAATTGATATTCAAATGTATCAAATATATTCGATATATCGCCCAGCCCTAGTGACAGGCCATCCCGATTTAAGCGCTCTCTGGTAGGTACACAGTGAAGTGGTTCTTCCCCCTTAACTAGAATGTTCTGGTTAGAAAAATTCTAGAAGAGTTTGTCCAATCAGAACTACTTATGAGCAAAAGCATTAATTACTGTGAGTCATAAATGTGGGTGTGTGTTTTTTGGCAGGCGAAGCACTGAAATTTAAAAAGGTGTCACCTGAACACTTCATTTTGAAAATGTAAACAATTCCAAAAAGTATCAAAAAAGCTCAAATATGGCTGCATGTTTTGGGAAATGACTGGCACTAACAGAAGGTGTAAGCAGATAGTAGTTATTTGGCTTCAACATGTAAAACCACTGATATGGTCCTTCATTGAGATGTTTTTTGCTCCCCACCACGAGATAGGTTCTCGGAAGCTAAGGTAACTTTGTCGAACGTGTGCTTTAGCAGTCAAATTTAAAGTAGCCATCTCATTAAGCAAATGAAGGTTTAAAGATGTTTTGGAGCATTTTCAACTTGACCAACAGGCTTCTCTGGCTAACAGGGTCCATCATGATGGTTTTGGTTGCTCACTGGTTTCCTGACTCCCCACAACTGATAGCAAGCAATAAACTGAGTTTCAAACCCCCTTTAGCATCTTATGAGTGATGTCACAGATACAGCTACATCCATTTTTTTCTCTTCTATGTTTTTTTGTGAAATGAGACATTCCACGCGTTTGGAATTACTCACTGGTTTGAATGGGCGTTATCAGCCTCATAGATATGGGTTAGAAGGGGCCTGCTACACCTATTAGTAGGTTCAGAAGGCCGTTATCATCTATTCACATGGTTGATCACTCATGTCACATCACCTCAGGTTTAGTCAATAAAACTACTTGGTTAGGTTTAGGATAAGATTGTGTTTGGGTTAAAATAAAAAGTCACGTACGTAACCATATAAGCTAACCTAAAACTTTAAATAAGTAAATGTTGACTTTTGGTTTCACAAGGGACATGAATCCTGGTCACCTGGGTGAAGGTCCTGTGTTTGTTTGACACCTCCATCCATCCAGACATGCAGACTTTTTTGCTCTTTACACTACATCACCTGACGCAGATGGGTTTATGTTGAAAGCCCGGTGCGTCTCATACAGACGTGATCAACCACGGCCTTCTGAACCTAGTAGTAGGTGTAGCAGGCCCCTTCTAACCCATTAACACAATTCAGCCGATACTTTTCTTCGCAGCTATCTAGTGGGGCAACAGCATCAGGGCCAGTGACAGTAAGAGACTAAACAAGCTGATTAGGAAGGCTGGTTCTGTGCTTGGGACTGCTCTGGAGCCCCTGGAGGTGGTGGTGGAGAGGAGGATGTTGCACAAACTGCTCAGCATAATGGACAATGATTCACATCCCCTGTACACCCTACTGGTCAGACAGCAAAGCACTTTCAGGGGGAGGTTCCTGCAACTCTGCTGTAATAAGGACAGGAAGTCATTCATGCCCACCGCAATATCTGTTTATAATGACTCCCCTCTGAGCCGGGAGAGGAGACTTATCCTCTGAGTGGCAAAATAAATAAATAAATAAATAAATAAATATATATATATATAGTTTTTTTCTTGTCAATATTTTTCTTGTTCCTTTTTACTACTGCAACACTGAAATTTCTCTTTGGGGATTAACAAAGTCTATCTATCTATCTATCTATCTATCTAAGGCTGATAACCAACTCCCATTCTACCCAGTGATAACATTTGAAGCGGGTAGACAACCTGACCAAACCAAATATCAGATTTATTAACAGATGCAAAGTGTATCGTGGTGTGTGTTTTAAGAGAAGTGCTGTCTAGAACAATCTGTTCTATCACATTCATGTCTATGTGATGTCACCTCAGACAAGGCCAAGACCTGAACAGACTGGTTTCTCCCTCTCTCCTCTATCCTTCATCTTTCACTCCCTCCCTCCTTCCAGGAATGTGCCAGGGCAACATACACAGGCTGTTTGGTCACATGTGACTGATGAGAGTTCCCTCTAGGTTTACAACACTGTTTACAACCCAATAGTACAGTTTTGGGTTCAGTTTTCTGAAAATATGTAGAATACAAGGGAAAGTTATGTGCTCATGGGTGGATTACTGAACGGGCCTACTGGGCCCAGGCTCAGGAGCCCAAGGGCTCAGGGGGGCCCTAAGCAAGAGCCTCTGCATAGAGTCGGTGTTATTTGCACTTTTGTCACATCAAAGAGCTTAGTCATTCATGTCAATAACAAAAAGTCCTACTCAAAAACTTAAGGAGGAGCCAAAACATTCACTTCACTTAAGTGAGTTAACTCTGTGGGGAGAAATCCAAAAGGCAAGTGCAAAACAACAGCATTAGAAGCTCTGTCTATTCAACTGCATGGCCACCCAGTAGATTTTTTGCAGGGCAGGATGGGATATTTGAGGTGCTGAGAGTGCCGTCTGTGGAAGATTGCTCTTTAAACTATTAAGCATACCAGATAACCTACACTGATGGATTTTTCATTATTAATTTTTATTGTTTTGTGGTGACTGTGTGCTCCTTTAAATATGTTTTATTGTTAGGCCTTAACTAGGACAAGTGAGATTCCTTACCCAGGGCCCCATTATCTCATAATGTGAAAATGTTTTTTTTTTTTTAGAAGAAGAACATGTCCGTATTTTCAAAGTATCGAAAAAAGTATTGTTTTAGTTCAGAGTTAGTGAACTCAGGTATCTGCACAAGTAGCAAAAACTTCAAACAACACCTAGCCCTACCAGGCATCGTGGCCACCTTCTCCGCAGAATAGAAGCCTACAGTATTACTCATGCAGTACAGAGACTTGAGAAATACAAACAACTCTGCATTGCATCCACACACTGTGGATTGTGAATGTAATTTGCAAGGCTCTGATGCTTTAGTGGAGTGCTCTATGAGCAGTATAGCCCTGGGTTTTGCCTTTTATGTATTACCATTACATTCAAGTCACAGAGCTAAGCATCTGTATTTCCTAAAGTTATATACCCAGTGAAAAAAAACACAAGACTCTTCTAACCATTTGGATGAAAAAATCTGTGGCATTAAAAAAAAGATTTTAAACCTGTTTCTCAAGCTGCACCTCCATTTTCTAATCCAAACGAACACCCGAGGTTCATTCTTCCACTGCAGCTGCACTGAATGCAGTTGCATGTACCACTCCAACACCCTCTATGAGAATCCTATCCTATCCATATGACCTTTTCATCCGAGTCCATCTGTCCACATCCAAATGCTGGATCAAGAAAGCAGATCACAAAGGGGAGGAAAAGAAGAGAAACCACTGTTCGTACATTTACTCTCATGAAAAAACAACTTCAGGCTGAGAAAAGCAGGCCTAAAGCTAAGAGAAAAATGAATTTCAGCGACAAAAAAAACAAACCCAGCTGAAGGAGAAAATTCAGGACTCATCTGATGAAGATGAATTCTGCATTGTGTGCAGACCTGGCTCCAGTGCTGGTCCTGTAAAGCCTGGGCACACAAGGACTGCACAGATGGAAGGGACTTTTACATTTGCCACTGTGACCCGAAATGATTCCATCAATGTGGACTACCCTCTCTCTTGATGGGAATGTTGTCCTCAAACTCATCCATTTTCATTTCATGTTTAAACTTTGAGAATGTGTGTTCTACCCATAAAGTCATTTTCTTGCGTTATAAGAATAGGCTAATCATTATTTAAAAAAAGAATTGTCACAACGTGAATGATAATAGTTTTCATTTTTTCATAAAAACACTTAAATACGCTGTTTCAGTAGTTGACACATTAAAGTTTATAACATAGCAAATTGGCTATTTCAGCGTAAGTGGTTTTTCATTTACTGGGAATATTGCAAAAACTGTTACCACTGTCCCTGGTCTCCCTACATAAACTTTAGCAGAATAGCTCAATAGGCCCGTTCGTGGTAACGACATATTTCGACGGTGCTAGAACCGGCTAGAACGCCCAGAGAGGACGTCAGGTAATGTCCCGGACGTCGGCACAACTTCCATTTTGGAACTATTCTTGAACCATAAAGAGGACGTCTTAATTGGACGTTCAAACAACGGCCATTCCGCCACAGAAACACTAGGATACTTTTTATATAGCCGATAAAGAGATTTCAGATTTTCTCTGACATATTTCTTAAAGCATTCGCCAAGTTATTTCACCTTGCAAAGAAAATGAACTGTTAGAACACGCGTGAACAAAAAGCCCCCTGACCAAACAAACCACCAAACGTTTCCTCCGCGAAAATTAAAACAGTAACAAACATTTAACTAGGCGTCAAGTTAAACGATACAACTGGTAATCTTTCTGAACAAGAACTCACCTGTTTTTATTGCGAGGTTGCGTCCTGCCGGGCTGGAAAACCACCTGCTGAAATGATGAAACCTGTCTGCCACCTCTGCATGCGCCTGGCACAGATTACAGTCTCGCAGGTGGTGCGCCGGCAGGACAGGTGCATCATGGGAACATCTTTTTCTTTCCTTTCTTTCTTTTGTTTTTTTAACTCATTTTTAATTCAAATTTACAGTTGAAGAACATTTTAGTATTGTCAGTAATTATAACAATAAAACATCAGATTGACAGACAACAATTTAAATAAAAAACGCTAAACACATAAAGGGACAGATCTAAGAAATTAAAGAAAAGGCAAAACAATTAGTGACAGTACAAATAAGATAAAATCAGACATGGACTCAATATCATATTTCTGATATCAATAATGACATTCACCATTGAGGCTAAAGTGATTTTAACCTCCAATTTTCCATGTTACAAAACATGTCAGATAAATTAAAGTTAGGTTGAAGATCTACTACTGGATTGACTTTACTTGGTATAGGGTGTGTTAGTAAAGACATTCAGTGGTCACTGTTGTCGTTGAATTAACACCTCTTGGAAACTTTTAACAAAAACTAATCACTGTAAGGTTGGTAAAAGATGAATATATAGCAGAGCTGTTGTACTGGATTGCATTAGATTGTATAGGTGTACCTAATACACTTTTCATCTTGTCATATCAAGAGATTGACAAATAACAAAATAATTTTTATCTTTTTTAAAACTAAATATCTCCTGTCTCAGCATTGGTTTGGTGGAGCTATGAATAATGTTGTGTGAGCTGTGAATAATGGCAATATTAACTGTGTGTTTTTCTTTTGTCATGTCACAAACATTATCTTTGTTACTGTCATAATAACCTTCAGTGGGGCAATCCGTCTTACATCTAACAAACAGAACAAATAAACGGGCTACTCTTTCTATGGATATTATTTGTTGACTGTTCAAACTTAACTTTGATTTCTTACAACACTGTATTGGTAGTCAATAATACATACAATCCACAGAAGAAATATAACATTTACTAAATTAAAATAATGTATGTGTTCTATTTAGATGCTGTGTGTTGTGCTAAGGCATGGTAAATGTTTGTCATCTTTTATAAATACATGAAAAACCTTTCAACATAATAGGACCTCAGCTGCTGAAGTGTAATTGTGGAACTCACATTTTATTCTAAACTAATATTTTAAATTTTATTTCAAATACATGTAAATGTGTCACATACCACAACACCACAACACTATGTTTCTGTAGCAGAGCTAATGCTCACTTCACTGCAGGTGAAGTGGATGAAGCTCGTCTTCTAGTGGACAAAACAGAGTTCTTGACACTCAGAATCAAGACTGAAGAGGTGGTGATAATTACAAATTAGTGCTATCATGACACTGCATCTCCATAATACTCACAGCATCTGTTACTGACATATGGATGCAATAGTATATGATGTTCATGAAATAACTTGATTTAAAAGAAGACATGGAAGAAATGGGAAGCTCTGCCACTTGGGGAGCTGATGTTTGTGGAAGCTTCTCTCCTGGAAAGCAGCATTGATAGAGTGGATTATCCTGGTGAAATGAAGTTGAAGTTGAAACTGGCAGTAAGCTTTACCTGTGAGCCCTGATTCAGGGCAACTAAATCCTCGAAGCATGGTCAATATGTAGGTGCTATGCAAGTCTGCAAGACAAAGCTCTCCATCTAGTGTCCACTTCCTCATCTGGGTTTTTTTGTCCATGAGAGTGGTATTCCCTGAGCTCATCCTCTAAGGCAACACTTAGTCCCTTCTGCTGCCAGCAAGATAATAATAAATACTAATTAAATACATAAGATAACATATGGTTAAGTTTAGCATTTAGATCGTGACAGTGTTAGGGTACCTGCCAATCATACTAAATGTTGCAGAACTTGTAAACAACATTCAAGGAAATGTTGCCTGAGAGGCTCAACTCAGGGAACAAATAACTCCCTAGCTTTTCTCCACCTCCGATTTGTTCAGGTCACACTGCCAGTTCTGGACTTTGGAGCAATGATTCCTCAGCGTTTCCTCTACATGAAAAGCTCTTCATTTGGATGTGAGTTTCTCTGTGTTTAATAAATTATTGCCATATATTCTATTGTTATATATAAGGATGACTACAGGGGTAGTTGTATATTTGAATATTCTATTGTTATATATAAGGATGACTACAGGGCTAGTTGTATATTTGAATATTCATTTGAGTTATTTGTGATGTGATTTTGGGAACAGAACGAACCTTCTGTCACCTAGCTGTCAGTTTCTGCCAGTTTAGATCATTTTGACTGAAGGGTGTTTATGCCATTGCCACTAATATTTTAAGTGCAAAATAATGCTGTTAGTTTCACCCCAAGTCCTCCTATGCAACATTCAGGCTACATTTGATTTCAAAAACTCAGTTGAAAATCAGCTTATAGTCTGTACAACAGCAGAAACTTATGGCGATAGTCAACAGTGGAAATATATTATTTTGAAAGAATATTTTATTCTTAAAGTGCCTTAAACTTAAACTTGTATTACACAGTGTGAAATCTATTGACTATGATCTATTGATCTATGTTTTTGTTAAAACTCTGTAACTTTAGTTCTCTTTATTTTACTTCCTCTAATGTAACTTCCGCTGACATAAAACTGAACTAAAACTTACACCCATGTTATATGCAATACTGCCATGCAAATCACCATGTTAACCGCACACCAAGAATTGACACTTTTAAGGAACATACCTGAGATTTTACTACCAATCATCTAAAAATCATGTATACTTGACATGACTAGAGACCATTGTCCAAGCATTTATATGCTCAGAGTGGGGAAAAGGAAAAAGCAGTGGAGTATTCTAATAAGGCATACCTTACCTACATTTGATTGCTACATGACAATACTCACACTGGGGTCCCCCAAGAATTTGAATATGTTGCACTTACACCACTGCTTACCAGGTACAGGATAGCAAGGCTAAGAATCTACAGCCATGCTAGCGGCTCTGTGAGGTTGTACATGCTCACAATGACAATGCTTAACATGCATGCTTAACAGGTATAATGTTTACCATGTTCACCATATTAGTTGAGCTGATGGGAATGCCATTAGTTTTGCAGGTATTTGGTCATAAACCAAAGTATTGGACAAATTGAAAATTTGACCTCATGATGGCGCTAGATGAAAAGTCCCCAAATCCCCAAAGTTTATGAACTCCACAATTCATCCTTAGGAGACCATGAATGCCTGTACCAAATATAATGACAATCAATCCAATAGCTGTCAAGGCATTTCCCCTCAAAACCACATGCCAACCTCATGGTGTCACTAGAGGTCAGCCATTAGGATGCAACCTCTAGGGACCATGAATGGCTGTACAATATTTTATGGCAATCCATACAGTAGTTGTCAGAATCAGCATTATTGGCCAGGTGTGTGTACACATACAAGGAATCTGACTCCTGTTTTCCGTTGCTCTCAATGTACATACACAGAAATAGACAAACATACAGCTAAAAACAAGGACAACAAGCTCAACAAGGTAAACATAAACATTAAAGTACTATGTACAGATATAAATCTAAATATATATAAAAAGTATAGACAACAGCAACAATGACATTTGTAGAGAGTATAACAATGGTGCAGAGTGCAAAGGGTGCTGGAATAAATATGATTAATGTAACAGGTTGCTTTATATACATGTGATAGGTGTATATGACACTATATACAGTATGCACAGTGTGTGCAGATTTGTGTTTGATGATATTTACATGTTTAAAAACTGTAATTTACAGGTACAGTGGAAGTTGTTGATATATTTCAGTCTTTACCAGAGTGGTGGGCCAACCGACCAACACTGCCATACCTAGAGCCACACCACTGGCATGGTTAAGTAAGGCAGTAGGGAACTTGAAGGGAAGTGCATTCTTGGCCTTGATTTAACTTCTCATCTTGCTGCACTGAGGACAGGACACCGTGACATCACTGTTGGGTGTGGTTACAGGTGCAGCAGAGCATATTTCTGACCACAGACAACCACAGCTGGCTGTGTTCAGAGGTTCAACAGGCCTGAAATTTTTAACCAGAGGGAGAGCAAATCACTGCTTGTCAGGCAGGTGTTAAGTTACTCTTTAATGTCCACTTTCTAGATTTTTGGTTATGGCAAATAAATTATAGTTAAGGTATGGTAAGAGTTAGACAACTAAAACACTTGGTTAAGGTTAATACAAAGGCTAACTTTAATGGCAAGTCTGTAATGGGGAGCGAACTTCGGTCTCCTGCATGGAAGTCAGACATGCTAGAGTCAGATGCCCATCCACCACCCTGACCTCCACACCATTACTTTCTGTCTCACTACATATAGGGTACACTACTTCCTACATTGGCGCTGAATGTTGGCACTGGACATAAATTGTGAAGTGCAGAATTGTCCAATATGAACATAATTCCTAGGGATACTGGGCTGGTAATTACTTAGTACTATCAGGCTAGCAGCTGCTCAGAGACACTCATGAGGTAATGTGAATTTTGTATTAGATGGGTGCAAAGTATTCATGTGTTTTGTTGCTAATTTAATCTCAGGAATAGTTTCAATCAAGTGAGAATATGGATTTGACTAGTTAACTAGAAAATTGCATTTCCTGCAGAAAATGCGTGTGAATGCTGAAAGCTGAAAGGAATTTGCAAAACACTGCTGAAAATGCAGAAATGTGAAATGTTGAAAATGCAGAAATGTGAAATGAATTGCCCGAATTGGAAGCTGAACTGCAACCTAAAGAAGCTATGAGCTGAAACACATTGCTTGAAAAGCTGGAAGCTAAGCTTTAATATTGTTAATGGTTGTTGCTTTTATTGTAATAAATTGTTGAAAAAAAGCACAATATTTTAAGTATATATGGTGGAAAAAATTTGAATAGAAGCATAAATGTCCTCAAATAGCAAGTTTTAACAGCTGAATGTTTTTTGTAGATTAAAATATGCAGTACTAGTCAAAGAAGAAGAAATTACAAAGCATTGCTGAAAATGCCAAAATCGGAAGTGAATTTGCATGAAACATCGTAAGGCTCAAATGTTCAAAAAAATGCTCAGAAACCTGGAAGCTGAAGTGTAAAACTGGTAGAACTGGGAGTTGGAAAAGTTGAATAGAAGCATAAATGTCCTTAAAGAACAAGTTTTAACATTTGAATGTATGTTGTGTGTGTAGTGATAGAAATAGGTTTAAATTTATAAACATGTGAGCAAAATATAGCAATGTTAAATATTTATTCTAGACCCATTAAACTGTTCTAGTAAAAATGTATGATAGTAACATTGCATATTATAATGTTAATAAAATAATAAACATGACCCACATATTGAAACACTGTTAGTCCAATGCTGTAAGATGATTCACTTTTGATCAAACTTCCTCTGATTTACCAGGAACCAATGATGACGGCAGTTACGAAGCTGCTTTTGGAAACACTGGATAATCTGGGAGATGAAGAGCTAAAGATCTTCAAGTGGTTCCTGCAGCAGGCTGAAACCGTGGGAGACTTCCCAGCCATCCCAAAGAGCCGTCTGGAGAAGGCTGACAGGCTGGACACGCTGGACCTGATAGTGCACACCTACAATGAACAGTCTGTGGAGGTGACCAAGAAGGTGTTGACACAAATCAACAGGAATGATCTGGTGCAGAGTTTGTCCAACATCAGCTTAGGACCCAAATGTGAGTCATCATATCTGAATGAATTGAATGAAGTCCTGGTTTGTATAAAATGAAGAACTTAGGACAGCCTTGTTTCCTTCTTTATCTGTCAGTAATTGTGCATGATGTTGGAGAAATTTTAGAGATCAGCAAAAGCAGCGGCTTTACTGACGACAGAGCTCCTCTCTCAACCCAGGCTGTCTTTTTAATCAACTTGCTTATTTAGTGTACATCTTAAACACATACAATTTAATTAGACATTTTGTTTTACTTGAAATCATCCATCTTGGAAGCATTGATTTAATTCAGAGTTGTAGCTGTTCCATGGCAACATTTGACTAGTGTAGCTGTAGTATTTGCAGGGCACAGGTATAAAGTTGCAAGTGTATGATTGCATCAAATACCATGAGTAGTAATTATAAAAATCTTTCCATGAAAAAATAAAAGTTAACAAATGAAAACAACCTATAGTTAACTAAAAAGCGCTCAGCATCTTCACCATGGCTGCACAATTTTCAATATGTTACTTTAGTAATAGAAAATGTTTAGAATAGTTTAATTAGCATCAGAATCTGGATCTGTACATTTTTTAAGTTAAAGGAATAGCATCAACAATTCTGAAAATATACTTGGTTGATTTCTTTCCGAGAGTTATGTCATGTCTGTGTGGTAAATATGGAGCTAGAGCGAGAAGTGATTAGCCTAGCTTAGCATTAAGACTGGAAGCAGGGGGGAACAGCTAGTCCAGTCCTCATGTTAAAAAAATTAAAGTAAAAAAATAAAAAATACACCTAGGTAAGATGTTTTCTCCTGCTTGTAGTCCATGCTAATTGCCTCCCGGCTCTTGTCCCATACTTAAAGCACAGACATAAGATTGCTATTGATCTTGCATGTAACTATCGGAAAGAAAGCAAACCCCAAAATGTTATCCTTTAAGAAAGTGCAATACTTAGAAAATAGCAAAAATTAAAAAAAAAAAAAAGCACTATCTTGTAATTTTAAGAAATTCTTTAAAAACTTCCTGAAGCTGCAGCTGGTTCTGCACCAAAAACTATTCACTGGCTCCTTGGTCGATGGACAAACTATTAAACCAATTTTATTCAAATCTGTTTTCAAGATCTCCTGCTTTCTAACAAACAAGCAAACAGCAACAAGGACCAAAAATTCAACCTACCTGGTGGGGGTAATTGACTGTTTGATAAACCCAAGCCCCAAACAGCAATTGCACAATCATAGCTTAACAACCGTAGACAGGCACGCTGAAACGGTGTGCATGGAGCGCTACTCGGTATCTAAAGAGTTTGGAGGGTGGTGCCTTTTTTTTAGCCTTTACAAAACAAAACATACAAGAGCAAAAGTGCAAGGAATGGATTAAACTGTGTGTTTATCTGTTCTAATGTAAGCTGCAAACATTAGCATACCTGGCTAACTAGCTTACTATCTAAAGTAGTAACCTAGCAAGGGGCATAGCTAACTACATTATTGTGTGGAGTTACACATTACATGTGCATTACAGACATTTCTGTTCAGGAACATTCATCCTGTGGAAGCCAAGACGCAACTAAATCAGAGTAACATTAGCAGTTCTTTATTTGTTTTGGGGAACTTTACAACAACAAATCTAAACTTGTGTTAGATTAACAATAGGTTTGTCAAACTCAACAGTTATTCCCCCTCATCACATTCTTTTCTCTTGCAAAAATGAAGCATACTGTTTGAAATCTAAATCTGACCACTGTGTTGCTTGTCCATGTTGTTTTCTATATCAGAGTGTCTGAACCATCCAAAGGTTATGTTAGAACAAATAACATTTTACATTTGTATTTATAAAGCAACAATACAACAGTAGGACTTCTGGTTCTACACTGCAATACAAGACCAATGCTGCTCCTTTATTTCTCTTTCTTCTACAAGGATCAATAGCAGATGAGGATGCTGACTTTTTTGCCTAGGATATGTAGCTTTAGTCTCAGTCTTTGAGCATTATATCATGTGAGCAGCCATCAAGTCCTTATTTAAGACCCTTTAACAAGATTCTCCTTTTAAAACAAGTCAACTAGAAATGTTACAAAGTCAGCTCCAGACTGGAGCTGGAGTCTTAGCATTAACATAAGCTTGCTAGATACAGCCAATAAAATCTACTAGACAATCATCTGCCACTGTTATGATTGTAAACTGCACATGTTGTTTATGTGTCTAGCTAGAATGGAAAGATTGACAGACATGGTAAAAGTAGCTAAGGGGGCCCGGACTAAACCAATCTTCAATTAGCTGCTACATATGAAATGAAATATGTGAATCTGTTTGTGGATATACAGATTGATACTTTGTTTTTTCTACATGTTTATTTGTTCTGCATAGATTTGGAGCCAGAACCTGACCCTCCGGAACTCATTGCATACCAGAGAGCACTCCAATCACACTTCCAGAATAGGTTTATGTGTGCACAAGAAGGGTGGACAGAAAGGATGGATAAAAAACACCTAGATGACATCTACATAGAGCTCCACATCACATATGGGAGTGTTGTAAACATCAACAGGCAGCATGAGGTCAGGCAAGTTGAGATGGCATCAAGAGAACCAGGGGGAACAGAAGAACCAGTCCAACTAAACGATATCTTCAAACACCCCTCTGGAAAAAACACACCTGTAAGAACAGTGCTGACCAGTGGGATTGCAGGAATCGGCAAAACCTTCCTTGTACACAAATTCATCCTGGACTGGGCTGAAGGAAGAACCAATCAAGATGTGCACCTCACATTCCCCTTCACCTTCCGCCAGCTGAATTTACTGAAGGGGAGAAGGTTTCGTTTTGCTGAGCTGATTCACAAATGTATCAGGGAAAGCCGAGATATCAAAGAGGAGGCTCTTGATTACATCTTCACAAAACTGCAGGCTTCAGGGAACACCAACTATGACAAGAGTAAATTCAAACTTCTTTTTGTGCTTGATGGCCTGGACGAAAGCCGCCTTCAGCTCAACTTCACTACTGACAAAAATCCCACTATTGATGTGACACAGGCAGTTGGAGTAGAAGTCCTGCTGACAAACCTCATCAAGGGGGAACTGCTGCCTTCTGCTCGCCTGTGGATAACCACGCGACCTGCAGCAGCCAATCAGATCCCTCTTGACTTTGTTGACATCATGACAGAGGTGAGAGGGTTCACTGATCCACAGAAGGAGGAGTACTTCAGGAAGAGATTCAGGGAGGAGGAGCTGCGTAGCAGAATACTCTCCCACGTCAAGACATCACAAAGCCTCCACATCATGTGCCACATTCCAGTCTTCTGCTGGATCACCGCTACAGTTCTGGAGGACATGTTGGAAACTTGTGACAAAGGAGAGCTTCCCAAGACCCTGACTGAGTTGTACACAGAATTCTTAGTGTTTCAGATCAGACAGACGAAAGAGAAGTATGGCACAGAAAACAGCATTCAGTACATTCAGTCGCTTGCAAAACTTGCTTTTCACCAACTGGAAAAGGGGAACCTGATCTTCTATGAAAAAGATCTCAAGGAGTGTGGCATTGATTTCAACAAAGCCTCTGTGTACTCAGGAGTGTTCACTCAGATTTTTAAAAAGGAGCGCCGCTGGAAGAAGGACAAGGATGAGGATAAGATGTTCAGCTTTGTACATCTGAGCATTCAGGAGTTTTTGGCTGCTGTTTATGTGGTGCAGTCACTCATTAACAAAAACAAAAATGTAATGGCGCAACAACTAAGTGTGAAGATGCTTTTCAGCAAACCTTCTATAGCAGAGCTCCAAAGAATGGCTATTGACAAGGCCTTACAGAGTCCAGATGGACACCTGGACTTGTTCCTCCGCTTCCTCCTGGGTCTTTCCCTGGAGACCAGTCAGAATAGCCTACAAGGCTTGCTCAAACAGACAATAAGTACTTCAGAGGCCAATCAGGAAACAGTGCAGTACATCAAGGATAAGATCCGTGAGAATCCATCTCCAGAAAGATGCATCAACCTGTTCCACTGTCTGAATGAGCTCAATGATCATTCCCTAGTGGAGGAGATCCAACAGTGCCTGAATTCAGGAAGTCTCTCCACAGACAGACTCTCTCCTGCTCAGTGGTCAGCTCTGGTCTTCATCTTACTGTCATCAGGAAAAGACCTGGACGTGTTTGACCTCAGGAAGTACTCTGCTTCAGAGGAGGGTCTCCTTAGGCTGTTGCCCGTGGTCAAGAACTCTAATGTATTCTTGTAGGTGTATACAACATTATATATAACTTTATGAAATTAATTTCTGACAGAAGAGAGTGATTTTTTTTCAAATTCAAATTCTTTATAAGCCTGTAAAGTCTAAATGCAATAATTGACTTCCACAGTACTGACTGTCACAGTTACCATTGCATATAGCCAGCTAATAGACCTTTTTCACAGCAGACATTCTGACTTGTCATAGCAGAAAAAGCACTAACACACTCACTAATGATCAATTCATGAAGTGTCCCAATAAACCATGACAGTGAACCAGCATGCACAATTCCAGGACCCTGGAATTAGCTCACCTAAACGGAATACAGTCATTTTTAATGTTATTATTTGTCACTATTTATTCTTTAGTCTGAGTGGCTGTAACTTGTCAGAAAGAAGCTGTGAAGCTCTGGTCTCAGCTCTCAGCTCCCAGTCCTCCAGTCTGAGAGAGCTGGACCTGAGTAACAATGACCTGCAGGATTCAGGAGTGCAGCTGCTTTCTGCTGGACTGGAGAGTCCACACTGTAGACTGGAAACTCTTAGGTCAGCTCATCTCAATTTTACAACATTTTGTGATTCACTTTTACATGTTTTATGTTTGTGCTCTGCTTTATTGTCTTTTGTGGCAATAGCTAAACATATTTTGATTCCTGTTCAGGCTGAGTGGCTGTAAACTGTCCTGGAGAAGCTGTGAAGCTCTGTCCTCAGTTCTCAGCTCCCAGTCCTCCAGTCTGAGAGAGCTGGACCTGAGTAACAACGACCTGCAGGATTCAGGAGTGCAGCTGCTCTCTGCTGGACTGATGAGTCTGTGCTGTAAACTGGAAACACTCAGGTTAACATTCATGAAATTGCACAGTTGTGAGTTGTGTTTTAAATCAGTTTGAAATTGTTAAAATATAATTTATTGTTATAAGGCATGAGGGTAGAGAAGGAATGTAAGTGAGGCAGCTGGTTAAAAGGTAAAGAAAACCAGTTTCACATTAGGACATTAATGTGAACTTATATATCCTCTTTTGTTGTGGTAATAATAACAAGATTTTGTTTATGTTCTTGATCCATCCAGTGACATGTCCCGGCCAGTTTATTTGGGAGGGTCCAGGTGTGGCAAATACTTACACAATAATGGCTTGTGGCAGTGTTGTCAGGAGTACAATAATTATTGATTTGTACAATAATTTAGTCCTTTGTACAATGTACAATCAGTAAATTGAGAAAACCCTAAATGTCCGATCATTTCGACATGTCATGGTTTCTATTTGTTTTGTTTTTCTATATAAGTGAAATGGTACCTGATTATACATTGTATGTTATTTACATTGCAAACTCAGTTCTGGCTGCACCACAGCCTGGGTTTGAATACACAATAATTTGACCTTAAATACGATTATTCTGGAGTCTTTGTATGATTATCTGGTTTTCACCAAAATTAATTTCATTTGGCACCTGGCAACACCAGACAGTGGGGGTGGCAGCAGAATGGGATATAGAGTGGAGAGTGTTTATAGTTATCAACTATAATTTAAACATTTTATTCTATTGACACCATGTAACACTTAATCTTATTCACTATAACTAGAAGAAGAAGAAGAGTGAACTTTAATTGTTTATTTCTCTTCTCTTTAAAGCTCTTCTCCATTATGCACTGTTATCCATATAATAAAATAGGAGAAAATAATACTTTTCTGCCAGTTTAAAAAGGTGGTTTTCTGCCATGGTGGCATGGCATGTCACCTGAGCATAAATTAGCCCGTCTCTGTGACAGTTCCCAAGAATTGTCTTGGCACATTTTTGGCTCACTAATCAACTAACAGGACAAAAAGGTAGAATTAACATAACATCAACCAACATTGACTAAAAGGACAAGCAGTGAAGCTTGCTAAATTCTGTATCTAAAACTATTTCAACCATTTGTCAGCTTGGGACAAAGGAGAATTCATAAAAATGTCTTTCTATTATAAGAACAAAAAACAAACAAACAATAAACCTCATAATCATTTCTAACATTCTTAACTGAAATGAACAGGCTTGTTCATGTTTTCAGTAAGAAACCACCAGTTTTCTAACAGCTAGATTTTGTTTAACCCATTTATATCAATGAGGATAGGCTAAATAACAGAAACACCTATGTATGTAATGCAAATCAGTGCAATACAATTCAACAAATGTGTATATGTTAATTTAAATGTTAGCTGTCTAGAAATGGTACATAGGTTGTTGAAAAAGGGGGAAAACCGCATTGTATCAATATGTGTAGGCTATACAGGGCTATGACGTTCTGAAGTGCACCATGGACATTGACAGCGTGTCTCCTAGCAACGCTTGCCCTCAAATGTCAGTCAAACACTGTCAAGGGAACACCCCCCCAAAGGCTTAAAGCTTAGACACTTTCCACAAATATGTCCAAAAACGATTTATATCCACCTTTGAAAATTAAAAACTATGCATAATAGCTACATAACATTTTAATTTCCATACACAAGAATTGGGATGAATTTTTAGTTTGAAAACTGGCTTTCTCTGTATCACTTATACTGTATGTGGCCCATATAAAAATAGGCCAAACTTACCCACAGTCTAGTATGCTAGGTGGTCCATATTTGGCTCATATGCAACATATACCGTAAAACCTCCATGCTGTGTCTTGGCCACATCTGCACTGGGTTGCACCAGCTATGTGTAAATTCAAACGTAGCCTAGTTTGAAGGTAATGTCTAACTTAGGTCAGAGTTTATGCACTACTAACATTTTAGGGGTTGCACCAGCTGAAATTGTTCCGACGTAGGCATAAGTTACAACTTAAATCTTACACCTAGCCCTTACTAGGTGTAATGTCCTCCGTTAAATAGCGGTTGGCATGGCGCATCGTTTTGAAAGGTGGGATGACTTGGAGCATGAGGATGAGCGAATTACACCAGCAAGAAAAATATATAGGGTTAGACAACTTTCTAATTAACAACTACTAATTTAACAGGTGTGTTTTTTATAACATTGCAATTTAATCTGCCCAATAATAGGGTAACTTTATATTACCCTATATTGTAGTTAACGGTTTTACCACTCGATGTCACTGTTGTTATTTTGTACTAGCTGTAGATTAAGGTTGTATTTATGACCTAATCAAAATGCTGTGTCCTAGTTTACGTACCTTTTGTACCTTTCGAAGACAATTGGCAAGAGAGACAACACGGTAATGTTATAGGCCAAAGGAAGTGAAAACGTAATTTTCTGCGACAGTATTTTGGTTAGTATGGACTTTACGCCATAGTAGCTAAGATGAACCTTAAGTCTCCGTGGTGAAACCAAACATCAACACAGTTTTAGTATCAACCTAACTAGTTTCAACGTATCGTTTAGTGTGGACTTTGCACCCTAACTTAAGAGGGAACTTGTATATGTATAGCTGGTGCAACAGGCTGCTGGCCCATATGGCTGCTGCCATTGCTGAAACTGAACTGTGACTACCAGAAATGCCCCAGATCTGGACCACATGTGTATGATAATTGGGGTATAACTGAGCATCTTACATTTTGATATTTTTTTATTTGTCAATTTGCCTTTTTATTCAAAATTCTTCAGGTTGAATGTGTGTAACCTGTCAGAGAGAAGCTGTGAAGCTCTGTCCTCAGTTCTCAACTCCCAGTCCTCCAGTCTGAGAGAGCTGGACCTGAGTAACAACAACCTGCGGGATTCAGGAGTGCAGCTGCTCTCTGCTGGACTAGAGAGTCCACACTGCACACTGGAAACTCTCAGGTCAGGAATCCTCACTTTGACTATTTAAATCTTGCTTTATATGCAGCTTCATATCAGGGAATACATCTAATGTTACACAAGATTTTATTCTCTGAATTAAATTCTGTATTTTATCAATATATTTTTCATGTGCGTCCTTCTCCGTCTCCGATATTGAGACCTAAATTACATTATAAAAGGATTATACAGCAAGCTTATTCAAGAACTGCCAATGTGACCAAATACAGGCAGCACCTTGGCAGTTCTGGTTGCAGTTTCTTTTTCTAAAACATTATAACACCACACATACCAAAAGCTTTGGAGTAAGACTGTGGCCCTCATGTGTGTAGGTTGTCAGGCTGTCTGATCACAGAGGAAGGCTGTGCATCTTTGGCCTCAGCTCTGAGTTACAACCCTTCCCATCTGAGAGAGCTGGACCTGAGCTACAACCATCCAGGAGACTCAGGGGTGAAGCTGCTGTCTGTTCAACTGGAGGATCCACAGTGGAGACTGGACACTCTCAAGTATAACTTTAAACTGAACACGTTTTCTCAGTTACACTGATGAGCTGAGAAGTATTGACTCATAGTTAAGGTCAAGGTTATGACTGATATTGCTTGTAAAAAATAAAATATAACAATCTGATTTTGTTTATTTCTCCAGTGTGGACCATATCGGAATGAACTGGCTGAAATCTGGTCTGAGGAAGTGTAAGTGTGTATTCAGTTTGACTCATGAAAGTCAAGAAAATGAGATAGAAAAGATACTTCCACAGAAACGGTAAAGGGGTGGTGGGAGCCATGGGACCCAGCCAGGTAACCAAACGTGATTGGCCAGGAGAGGGAGACAGACATGAGGGAAGTGACAACCACATAACCACAGTGGGCTGGGAAGCCAACTCGGCTGGTTCACAAGACCTCCCAGTACTCCTGATGGCCACTCTGTCGTTTATCTGTAATGATCTGTTCAAATTCAAAATGTACAGTGTAAAAGTTTAACAGGTCGTATCTTCCCCTCCAGCAGCTGAGTTCCTAAAATGCACTGTCTGTCTGACCCATTGCACGCCCTATTGTCCTATCAGTAAAATAGGCTATTTTCTTTACTAACCCAAAAAAGAACATTTGCAAGCCGTGCTGAGTGGAAAATCATGACACCAAACCATCTGTATGTTTCTGCATGGAATATGTACAGGCAGTGAAAACAAATGCAATAATAAAGACTATCTAATATAAGAAAGCATTTTGGTCTTGACACTAAAGATGGAAAAATCATGGACAAAGATAAGACTGTTTGCTAACTTTAACAGTTTCTCTCCATCAGATGCCTGTGAACTCACCCTGGACCCAAACACAGCAAACAGATTCCTGTCTCTGTCTGAGGACAACAGAACAGTGGCACTGGTGAGAGAGGAGCAGCCATATCCTGATCACCCAGACAGATTCCACTACTGGAAGCAGCTGCTGTGTACAAATGGTCTGACTGGCCGCTGTTACTGGGAGGTGGAGAGGACAGGGTGGGTGTCTGTAGGAGTGACTTACAGAGGAATCAAGAGAGGAAAAAGTGCTGAGTGCTGCCTTGGGCTCAGTGCCACATCTTGGAGCGTGTGCTGCTCTCTTGACCGTTACTCTGCCTTTAACAATAACAGAATGACAGCCATATGTACGACCACCCATGTTTCTGACAGAATAGCAGTGTATCTGGACTGGCCTGCCGGCACTCTGTCCTTCTACAAAGTCTCCTCTGACACACTGGTCCACCTCCACACCTTCCACTGCACATTCACTGAACCCCTCTATCCTGTATTTGGGTTTGAGTATCTGATTAGAATTGACACCACAGTGTCTCTGTGTCAGATGGAGGTGTGATGGAAATCAGGAAGCTGGTTAACTTGTGAGTGAAGAAGTTTCAGGAGACCTGGATGTCTTACGCAGAAGCATGTATTGAAGCTCGATGGAGGAGAATAGAGATCAGCAGTAAACACTGTGTATTGCCACCCATTTCTGAAGGTTACTTCCTGGAGAGGAGTATTTAGCTCTGCAGCTAGAGATGTGTGAAGATTCTATTGACTGTTGGATTCCAAACAATGATAATAATTATCCTTATTCTTCTTATTATTATTGTTTTAATATCATTATTACATGACGCTTTGGCAATATTGTCGTTGTTACATTCATGCCAATAAAGCAAATTGAATTGAATTGAATTGAAAATAAACTATGCTCACCTATGTTAACGAAAGTCATGTTGTATGTTACTTCAAGCCTCCGTCATTGCATGCCTTGGAGGACACAAATAGGAGCCAATATATCAGTGTGGAGTCTGGAGCATAGCGCTGCCTATCGCTAACGACCTTGGTCTACTGGGAGACAGGACAGCTGCACCCTGACCAGTTTTCCTCAGAGACAGAGAGCTGAACTATTGCTCTGAAAGAGACAGTATGTGACCTAATGCTTTTAGGTTTACAAATGACCCAAATGTGTCCTGGGGAACCCCTGCGTACTATTACATTTAGCCTAAAGAAGGAAAATTCCTTCACAGGAGGAGGAAGAGTCACTTCCTGTAGACAAACACTACTGCTGACTGTACAAGCTCACACATTAGTGTTATTAGCCATTGTATTTTAACATAACTTGTACAAGAATATGGACAATTTGAAATAAAATGACTCAAGTTGTTGTGTGTCTATAAACGACAGGTTAAAATATCTTTCTTATGAATCATTTCATTTGGTGTTTCTTTTTGAAATCTCAACCTAAGCAATTGCAGTTTTCAAATGTTGTTACACAGAATTATAAGTTAAAGGTTAAAGGATTCTAATTGTCACCAAATCTCATGAAAAGACCAAAACAAACAATGTGTTAGTCTGTTTGCAATACTTTCTGTCTTCCCTACCCTGTCTGTGGCTCTCAACCTTCTGAAGACGTACATTGTTAAAACAGCTCACAAATATAGTTTCATTTAAAAAAAAAAAAAAGCTCAGTTATTTCCTAAAACAGCTGGCCACTGTAGTTTTTATCAAATGTTACTCAAACAGGAGGAAAGAGTGCATTTGTTGGGGACTATTTTCAACAGTGGATTAATCCACATTTGGTGCTCTGGTGAGTATTTGGGGCAGCAAGATGGTGTATGTGGGATTCAGTCCAAATAAACTACAGTGTGTGTTCATGGTAATGAAGGAACAAGTCACCCAGTGTGGCTTATTGATGTGTTTAGTTTTTGGACAACAATGGAGCTCTTTGGCACAGAGGAAGAAGATATATCAGGCTTTGATACACACACAATACTTGTTACAGGTAGTAGGCTATGATCAATTAATTGTTGGTTTGGCTCTGCACATCGGATTTGTTGACTTTTACAAAACTTTAGAATGACTCCAGCCTTAACATTATTTGATCTTAAAAATAGAGGTTCTACTTTATTAGCCTAAAACTAAACATTACTTTTGTCAATGACAATGTCATCACTGACTTACATTGCTGAGTTGGTTGAAACAAGAGTCACTGAGACTCAAGTTGAAATATTTTATTTTGGTTTAGCATCTAGAAATAAGGGACGTAATGCTATACTGGAATTCACTGTTCAATATCTACCACAGTCTACCACTGTGTTTCGGTGTGTATGTACAGTGCAAATAATGACTTACAGAACAGTTTTCTTTTTATTTGTTATAATTCTCAACTCTTTAGTTAGTTAAAATTCTTGCTGTAAAAAATAGACATATATATAATAAGCAATCTAAAAGAAAACAATAGGCAAGATGTCAGTATTCCCACTTACAGGTACCCTGTGGAGTTTTTGACCTCTAGTAGCCGTATGAAGCAGTGTTTTTATGATACACATTCCTCTCAATGGTTTCACACTATTCCACTGATCTACAGGTGGCTGTAATGTGCCAAGAAATGCAGGGAAGAAGAAGACTGCTAGCAAGTCAGTGTGGATGTAAACAATGCAGGTTTTAAATCTTAAAGGGAAATCCGCTTTGAAAATGTTTCATGAGAAAGGAAATGCATTAATTACGTTTGCTGGACCTCAAGGACACACAATGTGTTTTGGTGAGTGACACAGAATGTAAACAGATTTCAACATTTATTTTCATTTTAAAGCAATAACTATCCGGTAAAAGAATAAGTTTTCATTGCTTGGTATGCACATATTTCGGTTGGTACAAAAGTGTTGAAATTCGATACCCAGCCCTACTCTTTATAAAGAGACAACGTCCCACACCCCTTTTCAAGCTAGCTTTTCATCCTAGCTTTTGGAGATTTCTTCCATGTGTCTTTCCAAAAGCTCAAACATGATACTGTGGTTTTCAGCCCATATTCTCAAAGCTGGACTGACCAATATTTTTATACTAACAATGGATCAAATGTCTGTGTAGAGTAAAAGGGGGTTGCTTGTAGTGACAAACCCACAGAGAATAATCACCAACTCTGAAGATCCCTTCAGTTCTACGGACCATTTGTGTTTTTAAGCTCATTGTTGTGGCTCGAAGGCCCACATTACTGTTTAGTTCAGTCTCATACACTCTCATAAACTCTGATAAACCCACTGTACACTACCTGTAATCCAGTGTAGCTATGGTATTTCAATATCGATCTAGCTTACTACGATGTGCTACTATGACAAGTGGCTCATGCCAGCCACCAAGCTAATGCATATGATAACGTTATAACGTTACGTTTAACACGCTCATAGTTATTTTTAGTATGATTGTTTTGACCACAGGTAACAGTGCTGGGCTACCCCACGATTGAATTC
The DNA here is from genome assembly GCA_008360985.2 of Macquaria ambigua. Lineage (NCBI taxonomy): Eukaryota > Metazoa > Chordata > Actinopteri > Centrarchiformes > Percichthyidae > Macquaria > Macquaria ambigua. The sequence goes on from VMKM01001483.1 coordinate 25,222, forward strand.
GCCATATAACGTTAGCTACAGTAGCTGTATGGGTATTCGACTCATCTAATGGTAAGTTAGCAAGTTAACGTTACTTTAGCTAACATTACTTGTGGCTATTTCATTAGAATGAAATGACGTGAATAAACGTGACTAAAAGGTAACGTGAATAAAACCGCGTCCGTGAACATGATTTCTGCCTGAGTCACATCAGATAGATTTTCATCGCCAGTGGTGGTTCTTTAACAATGAAGACAACAACTTACATGATCCCACGCTACTTCATCAACTACGTCTTTTATTATTGTCTTGATTGATAGACCCCTAGTGGCAGAAATTACATACTGTGCGTTTAACAACTACAACTATAGTAAACTATAATTATTTCATATTGTTTAAAATGAAAAGATGTTAGATTCCCACTATCCTGCTTCAGATTTTAAATTAGACAAATACGATAAATTCACTGTGGAAAAATACACATAACTAAAAGCTAGTGTCCAAGAAAGTGGCACGTTATATCTAGATTTACTCCTCAAAACAAATATCACCCCCTTTGCATTGACAGGGGGTGTACAGTATATCCACAAGAAAAAGACTAGTCACATGTATCAGGACTGAACATTTTATTCTGTACTTTTCCAGAACTTCTGTACAATACCAACATTTTCAAGACCTGGAAATGATCACTTCGGTCAGTAACCCAGGCTTTATACAGCCACAGAAAAACCCTGCTTTAAGTACAACACAACACAACCAAACAGGGATATGATCTCTTCACTTCCACTTCAGGAAGTGTGTTGCAATCAACATTTTGGCAATCACATATATTCTGCTAGGAGCTGCTTCCAATATAACCATTCTATAACATAATAAAACAAATAAAAAGTAATGCCCTATATTAGTGATCCCAGTTGAATCTTTAGCAACCTAACACCCGCCGATGAACCAAGGTTTGACAAAACACTGCAAGAGAGGCAAACTGCTCTTCTCTCCATCAACATGACTGTAGAGCTAAAGGCAGAGACTGGAGGACAATGGAAGGCAGAAAGGAAATACAACAAGCAGTCATTCATTTGTCTGACCCCTTGTCTCACCATGTTGAAAAGATTCTTGAAAATATTATGAGAAGGGCGGTATGCTGAAGTAAAGGAATAGTTCAACATTTTAGGAAATACACTTATTCCCTTTCTGGCAGAGAGTATGATGTGATGTAAGTATGAGGCTATAGCCAGGAGCCATTTAGCTTAGCCTAGCACAAAGACTGGAAATAGCTAGCCTGACTCTGTCCAAAAGTAACAAAATCCTCCTACCAGCACCTCTACTGCTCATTAATTAACACATTATACATCTATATTATAAAAATTACATTTTATGTTTTTATGGGGGGTTATGTACCTGACTATGTCTTTGCATAATCAAACAAAAATGTTTTACAGATTAAACAAAGACATAACGCGTTAATTAGTGAGCTTTGGAGGTGCTAGTAGGTGGATTTTGTTACCTTCAGGCAGAAACAAGCTAGCTGTTTCACCTCATTTCCAGTATTTATGCTAAGCTAAGCCAACTGGCTGTAGCTTCATATTTAACATATAGACATAAGAGTATTATCAATCTTCTCATCCAACTCTCGGGCAAGAACGTGAATAAGCTTATTTTCAACTCTATCTCAAAACAACACTCACATCCTGTATGTACTTTGGAAGAGTAACTTACTCTTAGGTACTGGTTGCTCAGTATAATCACTCCTCCTCTCCATGCTGCCTGTGAAGAGATCCGCTCCTAACGTTCAGCGCAAAGTGAACGTGAAGCTTATTGACAGACACCCACTTGATTTGACTAGCCTCATATGTTAGTCTTTTTAGTACAAAATTCCCCGTTTCCACTCACAAGGTTTTCTTGCTGAGCCATGGTGGAGGGAAACAATGGTATGTGCAATCCATTGCCGGCACAAAACAGCAATAAACCTACACCTGACAACCAGGAATATAGTGGGACGAATATACTTGATTACTTGATTTGTGTAATTCACACGGTTGTAGCCTCACTAGCTTCGGCTGAATTGGATGGTTGAGTCAAGCTAGAAAGAGATCTCTTCACAGCCAGTATGAACAGGTGGAATGATTACAGACACCAATAATACTTTCAACCTACATAAGGTGTGTGGAGTGTTTTGGAGTGTTTCCTCCCCTCATAAAGCCTTACCAACTCTGCTCCCTTCTTTTCTTTTCTTAGAGAACACCCCTCACTGTGTTCACACTGCAAGCAATGCTGTTAACAAGCCTATTCATTTCCTGTGTCGTTGATGAGTGAAACTTGGCTGGTGTGCGCCCGGAGAAGAAAACTGAAGATAACAGAAAACTGTTAGCTGAAAAAGGTTGGCTAATCAGTGCCTGATTTCAGATTTCTTCATCGCCTTATTTCCCTTACTGATGTTTTTGTAACATCAAACCCAAATCTGTGTCAAGCTTGACATCTTGTACTGAAAAGCATGCAACTGAAATAGCAAATGAATATCGCTTGAGTACAGGGTTTATCTGTTTATTTTCAACAAAAGCTACTTAGTCAGCAAATGCCATCTTTAAGTATTTTAATTTATGCAGAAACTAATACCAAAGCAGTGAAAAGGCTTGATTTGCCTTCTGTGTATATCTCTGTATAGAGGCCAAAGCCTTTGGTCGGTCGCCTCATTCAGACAGAACAGAGCGACTGAGTTACTTGCAGTGTGAACACATGCAAAGTTACTTTTGCTTGCCTCCATTAATTCCCCCAGGCCCAGGTGGATCTAGCTAAAGCACAGGATGGTTTAGTTTGTATCTTAACGGGTTAATCACAAGAGCCAGCAACCCAACAAACAGCAGGGTTTCCAAATAAACAATGCACCCTACACACCGCAAATTAGTTTCAGCACAACAATGAGAAAACAGCATAACAAAGGGTATAAAGGATGTCAATGAAACTGACATTTCTCTAACGGCTTCTTATCTGGTGAACAGATTTACTGTCAGTTCAGCAGCACTATTAGAACTGAAAGCTAAGCAGATTTTTGTATAATACACAGGAATCATTGTATTCAGAATCGCGAGCTGCTGATGTTTTATGTGGCCTGGTTGTAGAGGCGGCTGAGGTTCAGTCTGAAAGAGCAGTGGGGTGGCTTCACCCTGGCTGGAGGAGACAAGGCACGTGACTCGCAAAGCCTCGCCAAAGAGTTACTTTCTCCAGCTACCTTACATTGTTAAAAAGGTCCACCTTTCCTTCCTCCCCTCTTGAATTCAAAGAAGACGGGGCTACTACAATAGAGAGCCTGCTTTGATAAACACCATCACCTTCCACTGCCACAGGCCAATCACCCATTTTCCATTATAAGGTCCTTTTGTCTGGCCCGAACCTGCCTCGACTTCAAAGCCAAAGTGAGCTCCAGGCCTTCTTGCAGATCCCCACCAGACAGTCTTTCCTAGGTCAAGAGTAAATACACTGCCCAGATTTCTGTTTTAGGCATGTGGGTCAAAGTGGAGCAACTGTAGTAGAATGTTGCAATATCTTCTTCTCTTGTCCATTTCTACAGTGCAAGTCAAAAAGATCTGAGCCATGACACTAACCCTCTATTATCCACAAGCAACAATGGCTGGGTAATCTCAACATCTATCAAGCATTTGGGCAGCCAACTTGAGTTTTAGAATCAAACAGGACATCAAAATGACAGCTGGTAATAGCTACAGAAGTAGCACAAATACACCGCTCCAGGCCAAATTTGCCAGCATTTGACTAGCAACAACCAAACAACAGAAGCTTGATTCCAGTCCTGAACCCTGAACTCCCTAAAGCCTTAAATGTAGGCGTTGCATTCTCTTCTGTGATTTTGTTCCTCCACTGCAAACAAAGCAAAAAAATGGTCCTTTTGTCTTTAGTTCTAGGCCTGGCTTTGGAGTTGGCTCTGGAGTCCAGCACTGTCCAGGAAGTCAGGGCTGAGAGCTGCCCTGGCTGTCGGGATCCGTCCCAGAGGAGCTGGTGTCCGAGTCTGAATCGTCGTCATTGTGGTCGTCTTCCACCAAGCTTTTCTCCCGTATTCGCCTGTGGGTGGCGCTGAGGCGAGCCAGCAGGCCCTGGTAGTCAAAACGACCACGCTTCTCGCCAAATGGGTCCTGGGTAGAGGGACCAAAAAATAAACAGAGATGTCAGCTAAGTTTAGGCATGTACAGTATGTCACTCAGAAATAGAGCTTGTAATGGTATGTGTATTTGTCCCGATGAGCTCGCTACAGTAGGGGTGTAATATATAGTTCCCATCTGTATCTGTTTATATATATATATATATATATATATATATATATATATATAGCATATATATATATATATATATATATATATATATACAACACACACACACACACACACACACACACAGTAATTTATACTCCTCATATGTATATGTTTAAATTTAGTTTTCTCAGAAAATATACAAAATAGCATTCATAACAATAACATATTTCAACCAAGTACCCATTTAAAAAAATATATATATATTGATCTTATTTTTAAAGCCTGAGCACTGAGTGGTACGAAGGTCCTATTGTAATTCAAGGATGATCATTATTATTATTTTTTTTATTTGCTGAACTCAAAATCACATTACTACAAAGCAGCCCTTGCGGTACTTTTCACCTAAATGTACAAAATTTGGTAGGCACATGTAACATCTCCAGACCTACAAAAAAGCCTTAGTGTCATGCCCCACACCCAACAGGAAGTCGACCATTTTGAATTCAGTAGTAATTTTTTGCCATTTACATGCACTCTACTTTTACGAACTTGATCTAGCAGGTTAACCAGATCCACCTCATATTCTGTCAGCGAAATCTAAAGGCCTTCATGATGCTAAATGGCGAAGCTTTTGAGTTTTCATGGAACGGCTCTGGCCATGGCAAGACAGACAGTTTGCATGTTTGCAACTCGACTGTGTATTGTTCAATCTTCACATGCTTGATAAGAGTCCAGGCCTGAGGACATCTACATGCCAATATTGAGTCATAGCGCCACCTACTAGCAACAGATATTTACAGCCGCTTGACTTTTACCACCTCCTCCTAGCATGTTAACCAGGTGGACCTTCACAATGCTATATTGTAAAACTTTTGAGTTTTCATGAAACGTTGCCATGGCGAGGGGACAATTTGCATGTTTTGCCATGAAACAAGAAGCTGTAATTGAGAGGCTAGGTATGCTCGAAAACTCACGATAGCAAGTGGTGTCTGATATGGGTCTTGGGTGTGGCAAGGGGGCTCGGTAGCGGCCCCTACAAAATTTCAACGAAGGGAGCACACGTGGTACGTTTCACCTAGATGTACAACATTTGGTAGGCACATGTAACATGTCCAGACTTACAAAAAAGCCTCTTGGTGCCATGTTCTACAGCCAACAGGAAGTCAGCCATTTTGAATTTAGTCCTTCGTTTGAAGTGCATTTTTTGCCACTTACAGGCACCCTACTTTTACGAACTGTTCCTAGCAGGTGAACTAGATCCACCTCAAATTTGATCAGCAAAATCTAAAGACCTTCACAATGCTAAATTGCGAAGCTTTTGAGTTTTCATGGAACTTAGTTGCTGTGGCGAGGCGGACAGTTTGCATGTGTGCCATAAAACAGGAAGCTGTTATAACCTGACTGAACATTGTCAGATCTGACCCAAACTTGACAAGCTTGATAACAGTCCAAGCCTGAGGATATCTACATGCCAATATTAACATGTAGTCATAGCACCACTGGTGGTGCCTACTGGCAACAGGAAGCAAGCCTTATGTGACAAACATCATTTGTTTTACATGAAATTTACATTGTGTGGTCTACACTTGATATACAACAACATAAAAGTATAATTAGTGCATGTTCTCTGGCGCCACATAGTTGACACAGGAAATGATATTCAACTCCTTCACGCAGTGTCCAATATTGGTGAAAATGTATAGCCATGCCAGGTTCCCTGCTGGATGCTCCCACGGATCCCCAGGGCTACAAAGAGCTACTGAATTGTGAAAAACTTCAAAATAGACAAGTGTTGTCTGAGAATGAGCATACCGTTTTGAATCTGAAAAGCTTTAATTGCATTGCTGGCTCTAGTGGCTGATTTAAATTAATCATAGTTCTTTTCTGTTATTGGGCCTTTTTAAACTTCTTTATATGTTGCAACTGAAAATGTGGCAACGTTTGAGTGTTGTTATTTTTAAAGAAAGAATTGTGGCTAATGAGCCACCAAAATAAATAATAAAAATGTTGTCTTCTGCATTTTTCTGCATTTTCCCTACCAACAATCTACAGAACTGTGAACACGAAGCCGAGACAAGCACTGAACTGTATTGGCTAAGAAATGGTGTCTCCAAACATTGCTGTTTGTTAGTATCAAAAGGCATTAATAACTAAAACTGTACCATGGCCATTTGCATTTTTTGAGATACATGTGATATTGTTTCATCCCTATGGTGTGTGTATACTGGTAAATCTTTGCATCATGAATAATAATCTCACACATGTTCCTTACATTGCTCATTGCTCATACATTGCTTGTTCATTACTAAACATATACTGGCATTAACCTACAAATGGAAATTAAAAACGTAGACGAGTGGAAAATGGATTAGAATAAATGATAAGAAATATAGTCACCTGCATGTTCTGTCCCTGTAGATGTAGTCTCTCTTTGCAGACTCCCTCGTAGAAATCATAGTATTCTAGGAAGGACTTTTCCATCACACTCCTAAAAACACACATGCACACACACCAATCAGCTGATAAGCAGAAAGAAGAGAAGAGAGTGAACAAACAGGAGTGAGGACATGAGGAGGACAGGAAAGGATGTTAAAGACAAATGGAAAAGAAGAAGGAAAGGAAAGATTAGTTGGACAATTATGTTGGTCTCACCACAGAGCTTCAGGACAGGGGACTTTGCCCTCCAGCATGTCACACACAGCCACCCTCATGGTTTCATGGCGGATACACTCGTTGTAGTTCTTGCTGTCCCCTGGGTGGCGCTCCTGAGAGACACAGACAAACAGACAGACCATAGCCTTATATAGAAACTTTAATGAATGTGCTTTTTTTTTTTTATTGTGTTCATACTGCAAGGACTGGGAACGATCGTAGTTCTTGGAATGCCGTTTTGAGGGACTTATGAGTAGCTACTCTCCCAGCACAAGAGGAACCTTGAGTGATCTAAAGTGTATGATGATTGGTCGAACACATGAGCCAATGCAGCACCAGCAACCGCCATCTGGAACAGTTCATAACGGTAGCCACATCACATCCCACACATTTCAATTTTTATTTAAATATATTTAAATGATACTGCTGTTTGGTAAGAGTAATAAACTTGTTCCTCACTAGATGTAAATTCAAGCTGAGGCATACACAAACCCTTTCCAGCTTTTTACATTTAGAGAAAAGTGTGTTGAAGGAGGCACACCCACACCTTTCTTAAATGAATTATTATACCGTATATAAGGTGCTCCACTGCAAATATTTTAATTGCCAAGTACTTTGTGACAAATAAATAACTGAACAAAATATATAGCTCCATTGCTTCACGTTGTGTCAAACAAATATCAGCTATGTACAGCGTGCTAACCTCGACAACCCAGCTGTATTCTAGTGTTAAATTATAGCGATCCTTACCAGCTAGGCTACATACATGCTAAGGGTGCCAGAAGTAGGGCAAGTAGTACATTGCAACCAATGAAATTGTTTCAGTGCCGTGTGTTACATTGTTCTGTTTGAGCCGTTAACCTAGCTAGCTGAACTAAACTTAGCTATCAATATTGCAAAAGACTGCATGCTTCTGCAAACATGTCAAAAGAACCAGTGCATAAGAAAGTAAAATACAGTCAAACAAAACTCATCTTCAACGTTAATAGGGTTACATCCTTGACATCCACAACTCTGTTGTGCGGAGCCTGGCCCTTCAACCCTAGAACCAGCGCAGCTAGAAAAACCCCAAAGCAGCAGCTCTGTGACTGTCCAAACCGCCGGCATTGAACCGCAACAGGCTAGTGCTGGCTCTGACTGTGTGGAGGGAATGAACATCGCTACAGCCTGGGCCACGCTGCTCACGCGGGCTGTAGCTGCGCTAACCTGTTAACATGGGTGCCCAAATGAAAAGCAAGAGGTTTGGCAATGCACACAACATGTTTACAGAGTATGCACAGAGAGAAGGGCCTATTCACAGATGGTCTGTTGTTAATGTGTTTGTGAGAGAGAGAGAGCGGGGCAAGGAGGGGCTGAGCGAATCAATGCGCTGCGTGCAGATCTACAATGAAATTAGGTTTTACTCATTTTAAATAGTAAAAAAAAATAGAAAATCAATATGTGCCAGTCATTGTTGATATTGTGGCGGGCCGCCACAAATAAATCAATATATGGGAAACACTGCACACACACGGACAGAGTACCTGTTCAAAGCCAGGTTCATTGTGATAGGGGTTCTCTGTCATCAGAGACTGGATGGAGATGAGGACAGATGAGATGCTCTGGGCTGGACTCCAAGCTGGGCCTGTCCACGTCCTACACACACACACACACACACACACAGGATAGAGTAGTTTACAGTGTATTAAGTCCAAGTTGTAAGACAGAAACACACTACTTGTTCCTCACCATGATCAACCACCCTTAAAGCATGACAAATACAAAGTATGAAAGGAATGAACCCTGACTCACCCCAGGATGCTGAGGCAGACCTTGCCGTTGCGGTAAAAGTTGGGGTTGAAGCGGACAGTGTTGTGTCCGGTGGTGATGAGCTTGACTCGCGGTGGGTGGATGGGGTAATCGGGAGGGCAGCGGAACAGAAAGAGGAAGAAGCCACCCTCGTATGGAGTGTCGAATGGCCCCGTGATCAGGGCATGGATCTGCAGGAAATTAAAGACAAAATGTGTGTGTCAGGAGGCAGAGAAGGTGGATTAATGGACGAGAGGATGGAAGAATGGGGGGGCTGAGATGGTTTAGAGACATCATGAGAGGGGTACATAGGGAGAGAGAGATGCTGGGGTTAAACAGACCATGGAGCAGAATATCTGACCTAGAAAACAACTGACAACATCCACATCAGACCCTGTTGTGAGAAAGAAATGTACAAATGTGGAGAACATCAAGTTTCACTGATTCCATGACCTACAAACTTCACTCCTTCCCTGTTTGTTAATGGTGGTTTCCAGTCTGGTTTCAACTCTAGTTGAAGTGGAAACCCCCTTGGAGGCAGTCAGGGTGACACATGCTGGAAAACACCCAGACACTGCCCAACATGCACACAAATTCCATGTTTCTCCAAACTGTCTATGAATGATTTAACCACCTGTATTAACTACAGCATTTATTTTCAGCATCATCTTGACCTTGGAAAGCTTCAAGAAATAATCTTAACTCAACGTGCACTTACAAGCTTTTTCCAGACCTTTCACCCACAACTAACGGTCTTCGTCAGCAGATCAACTTTGCTCAGTTGTAATGGAGATGGCTAAGTTACGTGACCCGAGTATGACAACTGAGTCATCTCCATGACAACTGGGCAAACTCCATTTGCCGACAAAGACATTGAGATTGAAAGCACTGGAAAAAGCTAACAAGTGGACCTTGAGTTAAGATTCATTTTTGGATTATTTTCAGTTAATCCTTCTATAAAATGTGAAAAATAAATGTTATTGCTGCTTATGTAATCGCATTAAGTTCGTGTTCATATTCTAAAGATGCTGTATGTCGTGTGTCAAGCAGCCACAAACACTCTGACAAAGAGAGATTCATGGTTGGATCAATGTGTTTACATGTCTAAAATGCAGCTGGAATTAAATTCTCCACACGTCTTCACTTGATTACACTTTCTCTGTGACCACAACAAGTTTAGTTTTTCTGCAGTTTGCATGAAAAATAAATCGATTTAAAAATCAGAATTCGTCACCACGCTTGAAAACAATCAAAATCTTTTTCTTTTTGGCCATACTGAACAGCCCTAACCCAGGTGTTATTAAACAAAATTATCCTTTAATTAAGTTAATATTTGCATATAGCAATGCCTATAACACTGTCAATGTAACATTAGGAAGAGCAACATCAGATCAGTATAAATACCATTTGGCTGTGACTTCGCAGATGCGTTTCTAGTGTGAAAACATTTTTTGGATGGTTCAGACATTCGGACCAATTACAGGACAATCTGTTCATTCATTTTTCTCCATTCATTCAAACTGCGATAGAAGGCTACCCGCCACGCAAACGGCAGATGCACGCCTGTCTGCAAACCAATCAATTGCAAGTATAAGGATACGCAGCTCATGTAGGTGATGACGAAGGACATAGGTATATCATGTATAGTTCTTTAGTGCGATTGTGTAATTGCAATGTGACACCAAAACTAACTGTATCAAATGTGTGCAATGTAACAAAAACAGGAACCTTGGTTCAGACTTTCAGGTGTGAACAGGACCTACGTCTATTGCTGCATCCACATAATTTTAAACTCACCTGATTTTACCGTCCTGCTCTCGTCCACTAAAATGATATCTGGTTTGCCGTCTACCGTCTGCCTGATTCCATGTGAATGCAGCATTTTGTCAGTAAGCGCTCTGTAGGAGTAGCCAGTACAGTGTCTGTGTCCTGTGATAACAGCAGCTGAAATTACACTGAAATTAGGCGGCATTCTCCCTGTAATTAATAGGTAGAAAGCGACTCCAGCGATTTCAACACATACGATCACACAGAAGGCGTACCAAGCTTTTGTACCGTTTATCTGATCCCTGATCAGTTCAACCACTGACTGATCTGTATGAATGAGGGAGCAGTGTGAGTGAGAGCCTGTGAAGACAATTAAGAAAATGTGTCTCGCTCGTAGTGTATAAATGCAATTCATCCATGTGTTTGAGTTAGTTCATGGCTACTTTTTGTTATTCTTCTTCTGGTGTTGTTTAGCTGCTACCAAGCAGCATCAGGTGTATTACCACCACCTTCTAGACAGGAGGAGAGCAGGCCCTGGTTTACACGTAGCCCGCGAAAACCAGGTCACAATTACAATCAGATTTGTGATCTGTATAACAGAGACAGCATATATGTGGCATTAACTCTCATCCAGATTTGATCCGGATACGAGACACTTGAAAAGACAAGTGTCAGCGGGGTCATAGTGTGAATGCCTTGTCACAGGGGACCTGGCCTTTTACCTTGGTCATGTCTTGAGGATCAGGGACGACAAACATCCCTGGTGGAGGTTCCTTGTAGATGGACATGATATCTCTGCAGAGACAGATACAGAGAGGGAGGGAGACAGATGAGGTTCCTGAAAGGACAAAGTTATGGTAGAGATGGAGAGAATCTTACATCGAAATGTTTTGTCTGCCTCCTCATGTGTAAAGCGTCCTTGGATCCCCTGAGAGGTACTATATAAAGGCAAGTTATTATTATTATTATTATTATAATAGAGATCTCACAGAGATATCTGTCCCTGGCCTGGCCACAACCCTGCTATAAACAATTTTCATAGGGACTATTTATTTGGTAGAAAGTAGTTCCAATGTCAAGTTTTCATTTGTAATTTTTCAATTCTCCGAGCACCACAATTCTACCGATCTCCATTGTATGAGTTAGCAGCAGAAATCTCATAGACAGATAGATCTCAAACCCACAGCAGCAGGTACATTTAAAACTATCTACTTGGTTGGATACCTCAATGGTTAAGGAAAATATGTATTTTTGTAATTTCTTTTAATAGCGTTTTAGTTGTGTTTAATTATGAAACAAAATGGCAACTGTAAAAGACAAGAATTAAAATGTGTTATACATTTAAGTGTATGTTAAAACAAAGTAAACAGGTGATCCTTATAGCTTTCTTACATTCAACATGTGGTCTGTGTATTTTCTGCCTAAATTATAGTAAATACGAAAGTGTCCTGAAATTCCCTGTCATTTCTAAAGTCCCTAAAGGTTTCCAGTGATGGCAGAAACTTTAAGTAAAGCTTTCACTTTCGATTTTTACTCGCCTCATTGAGATTTTAGGCCTTAATTTACCTCACAGCATACAACTGTGACTGCACAGAGTTTGAGTTAGTTCATGGCTACTTTTTGTTATTCTTCTTCTGGTGTTGTTTAGCTGCTACCAAGCTTTACCAAGCAATTCTTCAAAACCGTTTTGCCGCTTGGAAATATTTTTATTACCTCTTTATCCTCAGGATGCACTGCTGGGAAGCCTTCTCGTTGTCCCAGTCCGTACTGAGGGTTGGGTCCCAGGAAGTGGCGTGGATTTGGGACAATAGGCCCGCTCCTGCCACCCCGGCCACCCCGCCGACCCCTAGCCCAACACCGGGGAGAGGCGAGGAGGCGTGTAAGGTCGGAGACACAGCCACAACGGGTGGCGAGGAGCCGGGGGTGAATGTGTTCCCAAAACCGGCTGGGGTAGCGGTGACAGCGGACATAGGGGCCACCACTAGGCCACTCTGCGCGGCCGCGGCGGGAGGAGGGGAGGCAGGGTTAGAGCTGGAGTGAGCACCGCTGGCTGCCGAGTGTCCCCCCGGCAGAGAGTTGGCCAGAGTCGGCAGCGGCGAAGCTCCGCTGCCCTGTCCGGTAACGCCTAAACCAAGGGCACCGCCGCTGGACTGCTCCTCAAAGCTGTCCGCCATGGCTCGCAAGCTAGCAAGCTAGAGTAAAACCGTTGGTGTTGACTAATTTATAATGCTAACTGTTAGCTGCATTGACAGCTGAGTGCGAAGTTACCTCTGCTTGTTTTGTCCAGTGGGATCAGAGAGCAGAAACACTAGTTAGAGGCGAGGCCAGAAAACACGGTATTTCTTCCCACGACATGGTGGCTACTTATCATTAGCTTAACGTTAAGTTGTGCGTTTTTCCCCAGGCCTCCAAAAAAGTATGAAGTCGTCAGCAAAATTACCTCGTCCACCGTGCTACGGTTTATGTAGCAGCTCACCGTCCGGTTGTTATCGGTGTAAAGGAATACGGTGTCAGATTATTTGCTTTTAAAACGACCACATCTCCATTAGTCCACACATAACGCAACTTCAGGATCTGATTTCTCACCAGTCAAGCTCTCCTGAAATGATCAAACACGCGACATCCGGTGGGAACTTTCAAAGTAAAGTTCCTCTTTGACTTGGGTGTTGCAATAATGCTCCTGAAAGTGGTACGGTAAAAATTAATGTGTTTAATTATTAGATCAAAGAATAAATGAAAAAATCAGCGATGAATATAAATCCTTTCAAAGTCCAAGCCACACAGACCTGCTGACGCCAGACAGAATCGTGGATATACTGTTGTGAATATTAAGGATTTACAAAATTAAGTGAAAAATGTCTTACGAAAAAGGCAACAGTAGCACCTTGCATATATCGATGCAGTTCATTTTCTTCCTTATGAACTAGTTACTGCACTCTGTGAGGTAACGGGTATCTTAAGAAACATTTACTTTTTATGGAGGCCTTGAGGGGTCAAAACCAGTGATCTCAATGCCAAAATTGATCTCTTGGGACATGACATTCACAAACACTGTAAATACCTGCAAAATATGTAATTTAATTAGCCTTGTAGTGTACCCCTCTACCCCACCAGAATACTGTAATACCTGTAATACAGGGGTGGGCAAAACAAATTTTTAGAGGGCCATACTGACTTAGATAAGTGAGCCAGTGGGCCACACATTGGACTATTGAATTGAGACATCAAACACAGCCTTGTGCTGAATTGTGTTGAACTACATGAATTTGGTAGACATGACAGATTGCTTTACAATAGAGAAGGCCTGGGTCTTTGTTAGAAAATGTTGACTTTTTTTATAGCTGTATGTGTCAATCTGGTGTACTCTGAGATTACAATGAAAATAAAATTTACATAAAACAATCCACTTAAATGCAGTATCAACTTTTAAATTAGCCTACATCTTGCCAATTGTCTGAGATGCACCACTGCATAGGTCACTGATAAAGCACATTTTTACTTGTGTAGCTAACTCAAACTTTAATATCATTGCACAGACCTGCATCACTGAACGAAAAAAGATTAGGCTAAATGCTTTCAAAAATGGAAGTGTTAATAGTTTATTTTCATCAATTAACAATACAGTGAATGAACAGAAGAGAAATCTAAATCAAATCAATATTTGGTGTGACCACCAAAACAGCATCAATTCTTCTAGGTACACTTGCACAGTTTTTAAAAAAGGAACTCTGCTGGTAGGTTGTTCCAAACATCTTGGAGAACTACCCACAGATCTTCTGTGGATGTAGGCTTCCTCAAATCCTTCTGTCTCTTCATGTAATCCCAGACAGACTCAATGATGTTGAGATCAGGGCTCTGTGGAGGCCATACCATCACTTCCAGGACTTCCTGTTCTTCTTTACGCTGAAGAGAGTTCTTAATGACATTGGCTGTATGTTTGGGGTCGTTGTCCTGCTGCAGAATAAATTTGGGGCCAATCATACACCTCCCTGATGGTATTGCATGATGGATAAGTATCTGCCTGTAGTTCTCAGCATTGAGGACACCATTAATCCTGACCAAATCTCCAACTCCATTTGAAGAAATGCAGCCCCAAACTTGCAAGGACCCTCCACCATGCTTCACTGTTGCCTGCAGACACTCATTGTACTGCTCTCCAGCCCTTCGGCAACAAACTGCCTTCTGCTACAGCCAAATATTTCAAATTTTGACTCATCAGTCCAGAGCACCTGCTGCCATTTTTCTGCACCCCAGTTCCTATGTTTTTGTGCATAGTTGAGTTGCTTGGCCTTGTTTCCATGTTGGAGGTATGGCTTTTTGGCTGCAACTCTTCCATGAAGACCACTTCTGGCCAGACTTCTCCGGACAGTAGATGGGTGTACCTGGGTCCCACTGGTTTCTGCCAGTTCTGAGCTGGTGGCACTGCTGGACATCTTCCGATTTCAAAGGGAAATAAGCTTGATGTGTTTTTCATCGGCTGCACTAAGTTTACTTGGCCGACCACTGCGTCTACGATCCTCAACGTTGCCTGTTTCTTTGTGCTTCTTCAAAAGAGCTTGAGCAGCACATCTTGAAACCCCAGTCTGCTTTGAAATCTTTGTCTGAGAGAGACCTTGCTGATGCAGTATAACTACTTTGTGTCTTGTTGCTGTGCTCAGTCTTGCCATGGTGTACGACCTGTGACATGAAACTCTCTTCCACAACCTCACCTTGGTAGTAGAGTTTGGCCGTTCCTCACCCAGTTTTAAGCCTCCTACACAGCTGTTTCTGTTTCAGTTAATGACTGTTTCAACCTACACGTGAAATTGATGATCATTAACACCTGTTTGGTATAATTGGTTGATCATACACCTGACTATAATCCTACAAAATCCCTGACTTTGTGCAAGTGTATCTATAAGAATGATGCTGGTTTGAAGGCAAAGGGTAGTAACACCAAATATTGTTTTGATTTAGATTTTTCTTTTGTTCGCTCACTTATCATTTTGTAAATTGATATAAATTATATTTTTGAAAGCATTCTTAGTTTACAGCATTTTTTCCACACCTGCCTAAAACTTTTGCACAGTACTGTATATTTTTGAAAAAAATCTGTAAACAGGACATCAAAGTGTGGAACCATGTTGCTGCAAGAATACATTAAACACTTCTAGCTGCCAACTTGTGTCATCCTTAAAGTAACTCCTCTCTCAAATTCAGCAGCTAGAACTAGTGAGGGAACACCTGTAGGAGGCATGGCCTTGTGGATATGTAGTGTGTGGGTCAGGGGACACAGGGAGAGGGGACTGACTGACACGGATTAGAATCTTTTTATCTTTTTATATACACATTTCTGAAGTCCCAGTCGGTCAACTGTCAGCATTGGCCTCGCAGGTTCAGGGCCGAGTTAAAACAGTAGATGGCGTGTTGAGCCATTTTCAACACATGAAATGACTATTTTTATACATTTGGTAAGAAATGTCAATATTAACACCAGCATTTATGCGTTTCATCACAGTAGTCTTTTAGTTTACAGATCAAAAAAAATAAGTGTGCAGTACCTCTTTAATAAGGGCAAACCACCTGAGTGACAGTTGAAAACTACCTGTACATATGCAACAGTTCCTTTTCTTAGCCAAGAAAAAAAGATTCAAAACACTGCAGACTGTTGTAGTTATCCCAACCATTTATTATGGACAGATTTCAACCAAAGTGAGGTCTTACATAAAACTTCTGATAAACAAAAATATCGTAGGAACATAAAATTGTAGGGTGGGAGGTTTGTTCCCCTCAGATGTGAATATTTTTCCTTATTTTTCTGTTGATTGGAATGGCCTACCAGCTCGTTCAGGGTTCCCAATCTGGGAACCCGCCCTCTGGATGGAAGGAAGGGAGAAGGGAGGAAGGAAAGGAGACAGGGAAGAAAGGGTGAGTGAAGGGAGCTGTGGGCGTGTTTCCAGGTTTACATGGCGAACAGGATGAGGAACGCCACCATCAGACAGAAGAGACCCATGGCCTCAGACAGAGCAAAGCCCAGGATGGCGTAGGAAAAGAGCTGCTGCTTCAGAGAGGGGTTCCTGCAGAGGAGGGTACAGAGACGCACAGAGTCAAATACACAGCTAACTCAATGTTAATATGACCACAACCAAACACAAACAGGCATCTGTAAAACAGTCTTGCAGAGTGGACATATAGCTAGCTTATGTTCAAGACGCATGGAGCATGTTCATAATTTTGCCATGCCAAAAATGTCAGAGACCAGTCTGTATGCGAACGTTGAAACCCCAAGTGAAAATCACTCTGCATTTACAATACCGAATGAGCTAAAATACTAAATAATCTCAGTGTTTTAGATGCCTTATGCTTAAACCAAGAGTTTCATGGGACGGAGTGTGAACTGTAACATGCAGGGGAAATGACATGTTGGCCGATGGCTCCAGCTTCATATTTATCGTACAGACTTGAGTGGTATCAATCTTCTCTTCTAACTCTTGGAAAGAAAGCCAATAATTATATTTCCCAAAATGTTTAACTATTCCTTTCATTTGATCCAAGGGGGCCTTAACAGGGAACATACTGTAGCTGTACATCAGTTTGAACTTGAATGCTGGCTAGTTTATTTTCTTGCTCGTACACTTCACATGGAATTAGAACTAGGAAAGAAATATTTTGATCTATGCACACAAAATATCACGTTATTGTAACAGCACAGACTGTTGTTACAGGGTGTTGTAGCTGTGAGACCCACAGTGTTAGCTGCAGGCTACCCATGCCTCTGTATTGAGGTGACTACGTAGACTTGTCATAACTCCATATTAATATTGTTAAGTTATCCCATTCATCCTAGTCCACTCAAACATGTGTGATGCTACGCTGGACCTGTTACAGCAGCCAAAGTTGATCAGTACTGCCATCATCTGTACTGCTATCAGTAATGCTGCATTCACACATCTGGGTACAGAACGTATTACAAGTTGTTGAAACTGGTATACAACAACAAAGACAACCGAGCTGGCAGACTGATCAGCACTGGGCTCCTGTGTCACCACGCCACTTGTTGAGTGTTGCAGTAAACAACTCTGCTTCTGTGGGAATCAAATGAGCGTGATTGGCTCTCGCCTGGTTGTCATAGCATCAGACGACATTTGCATAAAGTTGAACTTCTCTCATCTTTCCCCTGTAGTGTCGCTGGGCGCCTTTCAAATCTCTGTAGCTCAGCGGGTGATGCCAGGTCCCATTCACAATGAATAGCAGCCTAACCTATCATTGTCCCAGCTTTTGAGTTCACATGTGTGAACAGCTCCAAGGTGTACAAAACAACGTGGAGGCTAATGCAGTGCAAAACAAACTGAAAGCTGTCATCTTAATGTGCAGCTTGGATTTAATGCAGCTTTGTTTTGGACAGAGATACTATCAGTCTGCCTATTTAATGTCATCTTTGACATCCCATTAAACATGTTATAATATGAATATTGTTTAACATTATCTTCTATTGATTATACGCATCAATTAATAATTGATATTATTAATCTGTGCTCACAAATTAGTTCCTTTCCAATGACACCTGCTGGGCTCTATGCTATGGCCTTGGGATTGTATTAAATGAAAAAAGCTCATGCTCAGTTTTTAGTCATTTAATCAGAGTTATATTAGAAGAGAATATTTTGTCAAATTACAGTTTCCAAGGTCAAGAAAGAACTTCTGGCGTTAGGGGGTTAAGGTTAAGTTTGGAAACAGCCAATATTTTCAGGTAGATTAAAAATCCATGTGACCGGGACCATGCAGAGCGTTAGGAACTATAGAAGTTCTGTGGGAAGCAGGATGTCCCGTAACATACACGTAAAAACACACCCAATGTCTTCAATAAAGGTTTGGAAAGGCTTTAATGTTGACATCTGTGTTGATTTAATAACAATTACAAAACAAATCTGTCAGGGACTGCCTCAAATAATTTTATTATGCTTTAGGTCAATTTGAATGAAGAGGTGTGTGGCTTTTAAATCCTCAGCTTAGTGAAGACTGTTCTAAAACTTAAATGATAGTGATGTCAGGGATGGAAGAACAGTTAGTTGTCACAGCTGTATACACAGACACACTTCAGGGTGCTGTAGATAAAACCATTCAAACGGATGAGGAGGAAACACTTCACCTGGCATAGCCAATGATGAGGCTGCCGAACACTGTTCCGATTCCAGCTCCTGAGCCGGCCACACCCACTGTGGCAGCACCAGCACCAATGAACTTGGCGGCAGTGTCGATGTCCCGGGAAACTGCGCTGGTCTGGAAGGAGCGGGTCAGGACTGCTGACTGGCTGACTGGCAACAGGGCCTGGGAGAGGAGGGAGAGACACATACAGTAAATGCCACTACTACATCAGCCAATAGCTGACTTTTATGCTATTTATGCATTTAATGTATCCACAGTAAGTCAGCTATTTGGTACCCTGTACTACCGAGACATTAGGTGATATTTGACCTACTGAACTGTTAAACCACAGGATGTGGTAAAATGCAGATAAATTGTGATGATGTAAAGCATTAGTAAACCATCACATTAAGTTTGTTCATAGATGTGTTCTATGTTGCTTAATACTGCAGAACCAGTTTACACTGTACAGATATTTAGCCAGAATCTGCTTCAGGTTCTGTCTTGTGCTCAGTTGCCTCAGTCTGATGTGGGTGAAATGATCTTAATACTGTACAGTAAGATTTTGCAATACAGTTATACTGGAGGCTGCTATCCCTATAACAGGCCAACTTGTAACAAATTAGTGTCTGACTGTATATCACCATTGAGATATACAGTGACAGATTGAGAGATTTTTATCAATATTGGCCATCACTGTGCACATCCCAGTATTTGTCAGGTCTGTTGGGAAGAAGGCTAAAGCTACTTCAAGCTACGGCAGGATGATTGAAGGTCACAGGACTGACCTGCTGCTCCACTGTGGCTTCAGGTCTGTTGAAGAGGGAGACGGAGACTGGCCGGGCGAGGACTCTGGACCCCCCACGCAGCTGCAGACAGACAAAAACAATTTAAATATATTAGTACATATCCACAATGTGTCACCCTTGAATATATTTTCTATTGCAAATAACAAACAAAACAAAAAAACACTACCATCTCAGGGTTTCACTTTTACTGCATACTGAAGTTAACTGAAACTTCTAGAATTGGTTCATTGAATTATATAATGGGCTAAAAATGGCTGCTGGCATGCTTCAACATCTTTGTAACTGCAGCCTTTTGGCAGTCCTAAGATTATTGTTATTACTAATCCTGAAATATATTATTTGAAGCCGTTGCTGGGGGTGAAAATAGTACAGGATGTCAGCTGAGATGAAGGAAGTGCATTAAGATCATTTTGTTTTCAAAGACTGCAGGTTGTGATTAACTAACTACCAAAGTAAATAAATCTAGTAAAAACGTAACTGGTATCATTTAAGGAGAAACACTCCATAAACGTTTTAAAAAAAAAAAGGCACTGGATTTTGTTGAAATGACAAAATGATTACCGGTATCCCTGATCACTGTTATTTGAATTGTAATAACCATGACGACAAGATATCCACTGTTGCAGCATCAAATGTCCACAGGTAGTTTTAAATATAGGTATAGTAGGTAGGGTAATGCAGCTACATACACACACGGTGAGATGATAGTGATCTGTCAATCTGCAGAGACGTCGGAGGCATCCATCCCATAATCCCTGGTAAGAATTAGCCCATTGCATGCAATTTTGCAAAGCAGTGACCAAGACTGATTGATGGCAAAATTGGATTAATAGCATTTCTGCGTTAGCCCACCCCTACAACTACACCGACTCAACTTGTACTCTGGTGATGTTCTGCCTGCCCTGCTGAACAGTCAGATGTAAATAACTTTGTCCTCCACAACACCTCCAGGACTGAGATGGCCTACATGCTGCAGGGTCAGCTGACATGGAAATGCCACTAACTGTGCAACGGTCATAAAGAGCATGGGCCAAACATGGCTGTCATTCATAACTGTGTCCTTGAAGACAAATAGGGATGCCAAAACACTTGGCGTGCAGCCCTGAAACTCTGGACTCATGTCACTGAAATTCAACATTTCGTGTTCTGAAGGTTGGTTTAAACTTGCTTAATCAAAAGTACCTTCACAACATAGGAGCTGCATTACACTTAACAGCTTCACAATTAACTGCTGATAATCATATCAGTAAGTAAACCAGTTTTCAAAGCTATAAACACCCCCGCAACAATTATACTTGTATATGACTTAAGAATATTATTCCCAAAAAGGGGACTGCTGACTTACCACAGCTGGAGAGGTGACAAACTTGGCGCAGGCATACATGGCTGGAAGCTGGAGAAGAGAGGAAACATTTTACATCTGCACAGTCACTTCTGGTTGATCAAGCAGCAGATCCAGTGACCTGGCTAAAGGCTGCTGCAGGAGTCAGACCTGGAACTTTTTTTAGTTACAGTGCAACTAGTAAGACAGGTAGTGACGGGACAGATTATGAACACAAATGAAAGGTGGACATCTAGAGGATGTGATGGAGTTGAACCTGAGACATTTGTATTAGGGAGCAAACCTGTACAACTATATACATTTTAGGATCTGAAATTGAGTCTACAATTCTTTGTGAGCTTTATATTAATTGAATTTAGTTTTATTTATATAGCGGCATATCATAACAGAGTTATCTCAGGGCACTTTTGCGAGTAGAGCAGGTCTAGACCGACTCTTTATATTTACAGAGACCCAACAGTTCCCACCATGAGCAGCACTATGTGACAGTGGCAAGGAAAAACTCCCTTTTAACAGGTAGAAACCTCGAGCAGAACCAGGCTCTGGGTGGGCGGTCATCTGCCTCGACCGGTTGGGTTGAAGGGGGGGGGGGGAGCAGGAGAGAGAGAGCAGGAGGAAAGAACATACAGCAGCACAATACAGTTCCACACAGATGTAAAGTAATAGTTGTGGTAATGTATTGATGTTAATATTAATAGAAATAATACTAATAGCAATATAATAATAGTAATACTAATAATAAGAGCAATAACAGTAATAGCAGCAGTGGGTGTCAATTAATGTCAAGATGTGAGCGATAAATCTATCCACTTCACAAGGACTTCAGGTTTATAATTGACTTAAATAAATAAATAGAATTGTGCAGCCTTGCTAAGTCTGAGATAACGGGAATTCAATAGGTGGAGGCTGCAGCTTTGTGACATAGCTTGGTCTTTATGCACTTGCAGCTTTCAGAGTTTTACTGTAAAGAGAAGTTACCTTGGGTTCACAGCCCAGGGTCAAAGTATGCACACAGACTCATGTAATAAGTTTCCAATACATGAGAAATAAATCAGTTTCAGCATAAATGCCCCAATCATTTATCTATTTCATCTCATAGTGCCTTCAATGTACATACTGTATATCCCAGTGCTTAGTTTTTATTCACAGGTGTTTAGAGTTTACATTTTTATTTCATATTTCTATTAATAGTTTGTGTATATAATTGACGTCTTTATATTCTGCTCTTGACGGTGTTAATTGCAGTTTATTGCCTTGCTTGTACCTTTCTAAAGCTGAAAGTCTCATACAAAATTGTGTTATGTGTGAACATAATGGCAATAAAGACTTGAATCATAGAAAAAATCTGGGAGTAGCGTTATGCAAAAGGTCAAGTCTGGCAACAAGTGGATAGGGTCTGTTCTGTTGCTTCTGGCCAGTTCAGCTAAGGGGCTAATCCAATTGTATAGACTACTGCAAGGATCAACTCGAGATAAACTGCTAAATATCCACACATGCTGCAGAATGAATGGCTTTAACACTCCCACTTTCAGACGCCATTAGCTGAATCCTCGAGGACACTTCTACTTTAAGATTCACCTAGTCCAAGATTTGGGCTTGAGTAAATATCAGTCTTCTGTCAAAACACCACTACGAATTTAATTCTGGCAAGGCCAGAACGAAGGTTAGCTTGGATGATTGTGTCAACTGTTTAGACCTGGGTTTGGCTGACTCTCCTCGTATTAGAGGGGAAGCGCCGGGGCTAAGCTAAGTTGCTAAGCTAACCAGTCTGCAGACTTGAAGGTCAAAAATGAGCCACAGACGGTCACATTGGGCCTGGAAAGCAGGCACGGTGCACCCGCTGCTACAATAAACCTTAACCGTGCTGCAGTGCAATGACAAGGGGCGACACCGCAGGTCTCCGACAGGTATGTCCTTGCAGCGGCGGACTGATTCAGAGCACGGTAGGCCCAGAGTGTCAGACATTTTACATTCAACTGTCTGTCAACGGAGCTTGGCCGCGCTGTGTCCGGTGTGTGACCCGCTGCTTGCACCGGCAGTACGACAACTACAACGGCTGGCCGAAAGGCACTCCTCATGTTACTACTGCTCCATTACCTGTCACATAGGTAAACCAAGACCACGTATACTAATCGGCTCAGAAATCATTCCTACGAACCAAGTCATTGAATGGCTGACCTAGCTTGCTGGCTACAAGTGTTAGCAATGACAGCTAGCTTTACTAACGTTTCCTGACGACTCACAGGGTGAAGTTTAAATGTCAAACACCCATGCATTTAAAACACGGACCAAAGTGAGTACATAGGAGTGTGCTATGAAAGGCAAATATTACCGGTTTGTTACGGCTTTCGGAGGGTCCGGGAATAGCTTCGCTCGCACACCGCGGCAGTCAATGAATGTAGGATAGTACAGACTGTCACCTTGTCATTTATAAGCTCATCGTCTACGTCCTAAACGCCCATTGGTCAGAAAGAACCCTCCTTCATTCATAACTGGCCCATCGCCAGGTTACTTCCGTCACTCTAGCCTATCAGAAAGAGCTTTATTGAACTACAATGTTTTTGAATGGCCGGGAGGTTGATGGGGGCGCGACCAAACGAATTTTCATAAATTTTATTGGACAGTATTGCCGGGAATGACGAGTTTACGAGGAGCGACCTTTCAAAACACATCCAGTGTCCTATGTACCTATTGGTCAATCTATGGGAAGTCTCGCCTTTTTATAAATTTATGTTGCTTTCAAGTGGCGTCGGAATAATCGGAAACATTAGTTCTCTACTGGGAAAATTCATGTATATGCTCCCTCAAGTCGGAACAACAACTTGGAAAGTCTGGGAAAATGGGAACATCCGAGGAGCACATGAATGCAACTTCAGCATTGATATAATCTCCCCACATTTGTCAGAACTCCATAGAAAAATTCTGTAATTTTTGAAGATGTTCTATACACCCAACTTCTCACCATATATTGCCACAATTTGTAACTGGATGACAGAGGGTATCTAGGCTATTAAATTAGAAACTGTTTTGCATGAATAATCTTCTTTGACTTCTTCCCCAGTTTTATATGGATTTTATTACTAGAGTAAAAACTATCTATCTATCTCATCCTATAATGGCCAATACAAAAGAGACTCAATTTTAGACTAGAAAAAGAAAAAAATGCTGTGGAAACATCAGTCAAAGTGTAGATGATAAACTGAGCTGGAAGTGTCAGTTGAAGTCTAATTTCTGGAAGAAATGAGTTCCAGTTCAAGTGTATAAATTGAAAGACGATGTCAGTTAAAGTGTTCCATCCTTTACACGTCTTTCAAGAAATGCTTTCATATTTGGTGTGTTAATTCTTCCAAGGGGAACTATGCTGCAATGCAGCTTTGTGTTTAGCAGAAAGTTAGAGTCTTGAAAAGTTTGTTTGAGCTAAATGCTAATGTTAGCATGCTAACAAGCTCCCAATAATGCTAACACGCTGATGTTTAGCTGATAAGTTTATCATGTTTACCATCTGAGTTTAGCATGTTAGCATGCTAACATTTGCTAATTAGCACAAAACACAAAGCACGGCTGAGGCTGATGGGAATGTTATTACTTTTGCAAGTATTTCCAAAAGTAATGACATAAAGTAATGATGATTCCCATAAACCAAAGTATTGGACAAATAACAATTTTGACCTGACGATGGCACCAGATAAAGGGATCACTTAAAGGTGCTATGTAGAGTTTTCAGAAAGTCCTTGTTATTAATGACACTGGTGGCTGGTAAGTGAACTGCAGTCAGCATCCTGTTGCTCGCGCTCTGTAGGTGCATCAGCCAAAACAGTGATTGGACGTGACAAGCTAGCCAATTTACCAGCCAGATCAGCCCTGGGAATCTGGGTGAATTTAACGTTATCCACTCAAGACAGTATTTTGCTACATTAGCTAGATAGCAATTTGTCCGTGTTAGCAAGCAAGCTACGTGGACTATAGCTGTGTCTCAAATCGCGTACTTCCGTTAGTACACTTACATGCAGTATACTGTGAACACTATGTACTGACTTGTGTAGCGTGTTAATTTTGACAGGGTAGTGTCGTCCCAAATCGAATACTGCTGTTGTGCGCTTACTGGAAATGACAATCGCAACCTTTGACCGCGTTTTCTTCTTCTTCTTTTTAATGACGGATTGCAACCGGACAGAGCATTATCGCCAACATTTACATGATGTATGACAGTTAAAATTACATTAAAAAAAATTCTAAATGAAAATGAAATTTTTCATAATAGCAGGATTATTCCAGGCCTTTTTGGTGAAATCTGTCATAGTCAACCATTATGAAATTGACCATTGAATTACCATTAAATAGGCCATTTCCATCTCATCAGGACATAATTCAAACTCATATGAAAAAGTCCAGTCTGCAAAGTAAATTTCATTATCATCACTGCAGTGTTATTCTTGGGATCAGCCTATACTGAATTATTTGTCAGTACACAGTGCTGAAAATACAAGTAAAAATAAGACAATTATTTATTTTTGCCATATGTTATGAGGACACAAACAGAAAATGAAATTTCTTCAGCAAATCCTTTTGCACTGCACTGCACATTGTATATTTGCACTTGTGACATATGTACATGTTACTTTAAAAAAAACATGTATTGTATATGAATTTTTATCCTTTCTGGGTTTTTTTCTAATCGTTATTTTTTACACTGGTCTTATTAGCACACCCTTAGTAGCAGGTCACATTGCATTTCACCACATGCTATTATATTATTTGACTAATAAACCATTGAATCCATAAATGATTTTATTTCATTATTGGCAGCCATAGACTGCCATACTCCTTAGCCATTCCTTCATCCCTCCATTCAACCCATTATCAGGCTCTGTGACCTCTGACCTCTGCACCCTCTACTGTACTCTAATGTTGTCCACCTAATTACTGCAGATGAAAACGTCAGCTAAATGTGAAAAACGTAAATGTAAATAATTCAGTGCCATTTACTGCCACCACTGAACAGAGGAGGCAAGCTGTCAGCTGATTTATGCTTACCATGCTGTCAGCTGATTGGACAAAGGCCCTGCTTATAAATATTCATTATATCTTGTAAAAGAATGATAGATTCCTCTATAGAGACTCAGAAGGAGACACACAGACAGAGGGCGAGACATAGAGCTCATTTATTTACACTCCATAGCAGCAGAGGGCGCCAGAAGATAAGACGTAACAAAGTTTACTTTGGTTTGGGAGACTGAATATTTATATAGTTTAACTGTTTATACTTTTTTCTGCTTTCTTTCTTGTCAGTGAGTATTTGTATACTTCTAATTTTTATATACTACTTATAATTTTGTTTCATGTCAAAAATAACCCACAGGAGCAAATCACCAGGACATGATTGCTGCATGAAGAAACTCTTACCTACCGTACAAAGTGTGCTCATGGTTTTCTCTTTGATTCTGACTTATTGCACTGACAGAGTGTCCAGTGTCCTGTACTATGCTGTGGCGTCATCAAGACTCCTGGCTCCGTACTTGGAGCGTGGAATTTGATTCTCTTGTAGAGGTGTCAGAGAGAAGGACACTTCTCAAGTTACAGAGCATCAAGGGCTACACCTCACTCACTTCATGCTTTCCTGGACAAGAGGCACCTTCAGTAACAGACTTATACCACCAAGGTGCACCGCTGAACAACACAGGAGATCCTTCCTCTCAGTTGTTCCTCTGTACGCAACCCACTGGACACTGAGAAAGCCATCATGCAAACTCAATCCACTGTTTTTAATTTCTGTTTCTATGTGTTCTCTATGTGTGTGTGTGTAGACTATGCATATATTTATTTTATGTATACTGAGCATCTTTGGCACTAAAAATTTCCTTCAGGATGAATAAAGTTCTACCTGTTAAATTGAAAGTGATTACTTCTCCACTGTGAGTGCAAATGAATAGTTGTCTATTTATTGATCTTTGCAAATGCTTCTGTAGATAGGATAAGTTGGTGGATGCAGGAACTCCACAGATGCCCAGAGGCTTGTTGTGATGGAGCTGACTTTGGTCCCCATGCTGCCTTCCACTGTTGCCTTCAAACCCTTCTCCAGCTGTCCACCAGGTGTCCTCCTAAACATGACACTGTGTTGAGCTGGAGCTGATTCTTGTCACCATCACTAGCCCCACACAGATAACAGCTGAATGCAGACCTTTTTCATTATATTTACACAAAACTATTCTAGATGGACCTTGAACATTTTATATGGACAAAGACTGAGTGAATGATCCAGCTACAGGATAAAGACACTGTCTTTGTTTTGAAGGCAACACGATAAGATCAGAATCAGAAAAAGTTTATTGCCCAGTAGACTTTCACATACAAACCTTGGTGCATAACAATAAACATAGTAGGTAGAAAATATAATGAAAGATAAAGCAAGTACTGCAATTCAAGAAGCATAGATATAAAATATAAAATTGACAATAAAAGGTGAAAAAATATAAAAAATATGAAAGAGCGGTACAGTTTTGTGCAGGGATGTGCAAAGGTTCACAGTATAAAGCAGAATATTTGCAGGGATTTTCTTTGCACAGTTGTTTTATTAAGGAGGGATCCTACATCCATAAGAAGAAACTGACCAACCCCAAACCTAACTATGGATACTGTTTGCCAAGAGCTCTTTGAGTATTACACCATAATAAGATAACTACATGAAAAGCAAGAAGACACAAATATTTTGTTAAATACAGTATATGCACATGATGTATTATTTCATTTTATTTATTAATACTCTCTTGTTATATGCCCCGGTATGATTAGTTTTGTGTACTGTTCTGTTAATTTAATAAAATGACTACAGACCATTTTATGCAGTCAGTTCCATTCATATGAATGTAGTTACATCCCCAAACGTATACAAGAGCTACAGTCAAATCTGTATTAATAAAGACAGAAAAATAATTCTAATCAAATGATTATGGATTAAATGTGGAAATAACAGACATTTTTGTTATTTTCTTTAATCAGCTTTAATTAGTCATTAAATAGTATTCTAACAGGTCAAGAAACATGAGCAATCAGGTTGAACACAATTCATAGATTAGTCAAATGTATTTGGAAGACAAAACAAAGGTGAATGGTAAAATATTTACCCAAAATATAAACATCCATCACAGTTTACAGATGCACTTCCTGCTTCACCTTTGACCTACTGTACTTACTTTAGTTGTGTGCACTCACAGGTTTCCTGTGCACTGAGGAATTGTTAGTTACTTTAGGTGTGTGCTGACTTTCAGTAGGACTCACAAATACTGTGATGTATAGCGACTAAGTCAGCCTGAGTCAGCCCTACTATAAGCTTTATCAAAGAGGAAAGTCTTAATCCTACTCTTAAATGTGAAGAGGGTGTCTGCCTCCCGTACACAAACTGGGATCTGGTTCCACAGGAGAGGAGCTCTGGCTCCCATTCTAATTTCTACTTAAACATAACTTATTTGCATAGAGACAGCTATTTCTTTTTTCTTTCTTTCTTTTTTTTAATTTTGGCAGTATTTATATTTAATAAAAAACAAAAACAACAAAAA
Source organism: Macquaria ambigua (assembly GCA_008360985.2). Classification (NCBI taxonomy): domain Eukaryota; kingdom Metazoa; phylum Chordata; class Actinopteri; order Centrarchiformes; family Percichthyidae; genus Macquaria; species Macquaria ambigua. The sequence goes on from VMKM01001483.1 coordinate 53,495, forward strand.
CAACATATCCCAGGCCCTCTCAGTCCTTGATTTCTAAAGTTTTCAAATCACACAGGGATTTGGGAGAGATTAGTAGTCTACTAGGCCAGAGTAGATTTTCATTATATGAAATATTAATGATCTTCCCAATGTGACAAAAGATCGTCAAAGGTTTTATTTGAACTGCATAAAGATCCTGAGGTAGTAATTTAATACTACCTCAGGATCCATTTTTCAAAACTGGAGTCCATCAGACTGTTTAAACTACAAATGTTGAAACAAGACATGGTTTTCCCTTTTTTAAAAAAAGCACACGTAGCATTGGTTATGTGCCTTCATGTCACAGCTGTAGATGAGTTTTCAAATAGACACAGAGTAATCTACGGAGTCACAAATTAACATAGTGAGTGCTCAAATAGTACAAAGGAACGGCTAACGACGTCGGTTCACTGTTTGTATTTGTAAAACTGGATACCGAACATCAAGATGGCGGCCGTTCATTTGAATGAAAATCGCTCGCCCAGAGCATGAGCCAAGAAGATTTTCTTGCTTTCTGTTTTGCCTCCATGTTGTGTGACCCACTGCACATGCACATTAGAGGGTAGACAAAATTCGGACAAAATTTAGAAATTATGTTTGGGTTCGGTCACGTCATACTTGACATGGTGCTTCCTGTTCAGTGCTGGGGTTTGTTATTTACGTGACAACGCATGAACGCAACACACAGGCGGTAAATGTTCATGTTGCCTAGCTAATGATGGAGGATGTCAAACTAAATTTGGGAAGTTTAAAAAACTACCAAAAACCATGCAGGGAAATCGACGGTATGGAGGCGTTTTGATTTGCTTCAGCTTACATTAACTGGGTCGGGTTTGAACATAAAAAACAGAATGTCTCTCCGGTTCGGGTTGGGCTCAGTTACTACTCTCTCTCGGACTTGGGTTGGGTTCGGACAGAAATATGCGTCCCGAGCTACACTCTAATGCACATTAGTGTTTCTCTTCCTGACTCTGCCCACTCGACCACACTCAGCCACCGACTTTACGTTGGAATGACGCTACAAACATAAAAATAGCTATTCTAAGCTCTGCAAAAGTTTTGCAAATGTAAAACGTTCATGGATTTAAAATCCAGAAAACATTACAAACATCTATTTCATAATGGAGGTCTATGGGGAAAATGGCCGCAGCACATTTGTTTTGTTGCAGTACTGCAGTCGGCCACTGGGACAAGTTGGCAGCAAGGCTGGGTGGCAGCGCCGTATCCAGCTCTCTTAATACATCCATGTGTTGGTCCCCAGCTGGTTAACTGCCCGTTTGGCTGTTGGAATTGAAATGATAAGCTATTTTTAGAGCCCGCCCACACAGATATTGTACCAATCAAACAAATCACAGTACCGTCATCGTCAGTCTGTGCCAACCCCCTGAGAACACTAATGTAGGGGTGCGCTGTCACTGCAGAAAAATAAATCCAACTTGATTGTCAGCAAGCAAGAAAACTTTACCATCCAGACAGATCCAGGCAACACACACACACATACACACACAGAGAGAGAGAGAGAGACTGCCATCTTTATTAGTGCTGAGTGCCAATGTGGCCTCTGGATTTATTGGCAGGCAGAGGGCAAGCAGACATGTATACACACACACGCACTCAAACGCACACACACACGCACTCAAACACACACACACACACACACACGCACACACACACACACACACACACACACACACCTCCTCAGCATTCCACTCCACAGTAGCCTAGTAATAATGGCCAACCTCTGTGGGATCACATCATCAGTAGACTGGAGACAGATGAGCCTGCTTAACACACACACACACACACACACAACACACACACACACACACACACACACACACACACACCTTCACTATGCTGGTCCCGTCTAAGCGCAGGAAGATGGATAGCTGCATTCACACTGCAATTAATAATGTTTTTACAAGACTGATAGCTGTGTGTGTGTGTGTGTGTGTGTGTGTGTGTGTGGGAGAGATCTATAGCATGATGGAAACATGGCTGCATATTCCTCCCTCCCTCCATCAGAACCATTCATCCATTTTCTAAACTGCTTCTCCTGTTTATAGTGACAGGGTTCTGGAGCCTATCCCAGCATGCAATGGGAAAGAGGCAGGTTGTACCATGGATTTTACTCTGGACATGTCGTCATTCTACCACGGGCACTTTAGAGTTTCCAGTTCACCTAATCTGCATGTCTTCAGAATGTGGAAGAACATGCCAGTCTCATTCCTTCCTTTATCTCTCAGCAGAAAGGTGTTGAGCAGTCTTGCTCGTGTCAACAGACTGGAGAAGTGGGAGCAGCTATTGTTCCAGCTATTCTTCCCCTGGTTCAGGAAGTAAGAATCCCATTCATTTTTCCCATAGACAATGTTATAAGACTGGCAGTTGGAGCACTTACGACGAGAATTTCAAGCCAGATTTATTGTCATTGTGAGTCATTGACTTCCTGCACTTTTAAAGGATACAATATATGATTTTACTTGCTGCCTATTGTCTGATGCATTTGCCACAGTCAAACTGCCATTGTCTGACCCAGGGGCGTAAATATAGACAGTGCTGGTAGCGCGATTGTGCTGGGGCCTGTAAAGAGAGCAGGCCCTCCAACAAAGTGTTGCCAGAGAACAAGCCTTTAAAAATGGTGCCATTTGCTATATATGCCCTCGAAAAGGCAAACCCATCTCCAACATGGTTTTCTTTACTTTTTGGTTTGGTAAAATAGTCAGTAGCAAAACAAAATCATATGCTTATTCTACATAAACTATAAGCACTATAAACAAACTATAAAACACTATTCAATTAAATGAATAATTTCTTATTTTCTTTGGTATTTTTGTCATATACAGATATACAATGATGATTGCTGGGTAATATGTATGATGATGTTGTCCAATGAAGTCTCAATTTGATCATGTGACAAGACGATACGATATACGGTAGCTAGTTTAGCTGAAAAAGTGGTGTGTGTGTGTGTGTGTGTGTTTGCTTCATAACTAGTAACTAGCATGCACTAGGGCCTGTCGTAACTACCTTACGCCACTGGTCTGACCTCACCAACCCTGTGACCTAGAACCTAATTTGTTTAGCTGGTTATGGAAAATTTAATTGCCATAATTATATTTGGTGGGAATGTTTTGCCATGTGTAGCCAACTCTGAAAATGTCACTCCTGAGTAGGGCTAGACGGCCCATAGCACCACCCACTTCTGTATTTTCAATTAGTTTGCTGTAATATATAAGCAGCTGAGCTGAACATGTGTTACACTGCTTTTCCTGCCTTGTCCCCTGGTACTGCAAACACTGACAACCTTTGACTCGTCTGATTAGATGGTTGTGCATCGTGATTTTCCCGATAGGTCCTCGCATCAGTTTTCCAGTTAATGCTGTAGCTACCACAGAGTTATTTCTCAGTGATGTGTATGATAATGCTGGGATGCATAGAACACAGACATCGTAGGTATTTGTGCATTGTAGGGGAAATATGCTTGCTCATGGTGGGAATTGTAGAGTGCCCTGAGATAACTTCTGTTATGATTTGGCTCTTTATAAATAAAATTGAATTGAATTAAATATTGTGATTGTTATGGTATGCCATCTAGGCAGCAGGGAAAAGGACCCAAACGCAGACAGACCAGGAGGCTTCAGCAAATTGAAGGTTTATTTAACTCAAAAGGGTGCACTTACATAACAGGAATCCTGGTTCGTGTAGCAACAAACTCGAGGAAAAAGCAAAGGGCAAAACAGCAAGACACAAGGAATCAGGGGAGGAGACAACGAGGGAACCAGAAACAGGTGAGAAACAAGACACAGGTGAACCTAATCAAAGTGGCGGGAAACGAACAATGACAGGAAGTAAATAACACAAGAACACAAGACCAGGGATTACAAAATAAAACAGGAAACACACAGTGTACACAAAAGTCCTTGGGATCATGACAGTGATAGGTTCCCCAATACACTTCATATATGACATGTTTGCATGGTGAGTATCCTATCCCAATATTCATATTTGCCCCACTACCAAATGTGCTGATTGGAATGTTATCACTGGATTGAATGGGCGTTATCAATGGTTATCAGCCTCATAGACATGGGTTAGCAGGGGTCTGGTCGCAATGGTTGATCGCTCACATCACGTTTAGGCAACAAAACTACTTGGTTAGGTTTAGAAAAGGTCATGGTTTGGGTTTTTATGTCTGTGAAGCACTTTGTAAACTTATTTTTGAAAAGTGCTATATAAATAAAGTTTATTAATATTATTATTAAAATAAGTATGAGTATTGACTTTGGTTTCACATGGGACACAAACCCTTGTCTCCTGGGTGAAAGTCCTGTGTTTGTTTGACCCATCCATCCATCTATCCATCCACCCACCCACCCAAGCCTCCTCCTCCACCTTACCTTACGCAGACTTTGTCGCTCTTTATACTACGTCACCTGAACACGCTGCATTGGCTCACTGAAATAAATGGGTGATATCAGACTCCTGAACCTACTAGTAGGTTTAGTAGGCCCCTACTAGCCCATATATTTGGGACAGATGTGTGACGATAACACCTATTCAGTAGCCTGATAACAGTCAAATGGGCTAACCAAATGGCTAATGCCCATTCATTTATCAAGTATTAATTTTCTCATTGAGTAATTGATGCATTTTGAGGTAGTATGGTATTTTAAATATAACAGATAAATAAAATTTTAATAAATCATTGTCACTTTTAAATAGTGCTTCTATGAATATATTTAATCTATAATCAGTGTTGCATTCTTGGGGTAAGTCCTTGTCTCTGCCTTTCATTTACTACCAAATGTATCATTATTGACAAATCTGTGGGATTTAGCTGGTTTCTGGTTGGCTTTTGAACGTGATTTTAAAGAGTCATTGCAGCACAAAACTTTCCTTGCTAATTTAAATACTTGTAATCATACTGATATTTGTATTTTTTGCCTACTTAGACACATCTATTCCAATTCCATTATTATTATTATGAACTATGACAAGTTAATTGAGCCTTTTCTGTATGTGTCTTCTCTCTACACTGTGTGTGTGTGTGTGTGTGTGTAGGGGACAGTGGGATGTGTTCTAATAAACTTTTTGTTGGGTAGTTGTCTGACTCTGATGTCACCAGAGGCTATGACACAGAATATCACTGCCTAATAAACTGTGCTAATAAGACACACCCAAATAGTCTAATTATCAGGCCAGATACTATGACTCTAAATATTCTCATTAATCCAATATATCAGATAAATCATGGGAATAAGAAATTGGCATGTCAATAGAATTTTCTGATTTCCATAATCTGAACAAAGTCATAGTCAGAGTAAGCATAATTGCATTAAGCAATACAGTCCCAGCAGTGAGACAATCCACTGGTGTGGTGCATGCTGGCTCGCTGCATGGCTTAGTGGAACATCTAGATGGAACAGAGCTGACATTAATGTTATTAGTTTTCACATGTGCTTTGCCTAAGGCTGGGTATTGTTTGTGGGTAGTATTTTCAATACTGGTGCCAACACCTTTCCTACGGTACTCATACCAAAGCTATACCTTTATTGATATCTACTCAGAGGAATATCAACCAGGTCTCATATTTTATTTAACAAAAGTAGCTAAAGTTCTCAAGCACGATATCTTAAACATGACTTAAGACTAGTTTTTTTTTTGTGATATTTTGACTTTTTTTTTTTTTAGTTTCTGGCATTTTCACTCAGGTTTTATTTTATGCACAAATTGAAAATGTGCATACAAACAGATGGATGGAAACACACTGACTCTGACCAGACATTCAATACAAGCTGTCACTGTGGGGGCGCACAACAGCCGGGGAAGGATGGCCGTTTCTTGCTATATGCGGTTGCATAGGGCATATAGGTGCTTTCACTCAACACATGAGGGCCTTTGGCTACCAACAGAGAATGGTCATTTTAATTAAAAAAAAAAAAAAAGGCTAAAATGGCAGGTTGGGGACCCCCTGGTGGCTTCGGGGGCCCTATGCAACTGCAGTTCTTTTAATAGGATGACAGGAGCTGATGTGATTGGATTTATTGAAGCTTACCCCAACTCCCTACCCTAACTTGGTTGAATATTGTTAGTAATTCATTTTACAATTAAATCACAATTCGTATTTGTTTGGTCAGTACTAAAAAAACAAGTATTGAGGTCTTGTCATAGCTACCCAGCTGTAGCTATGACAAGGCAATATGTTAGCCGTGAAAATGGCGTCCATTCCTTCCTCCTCCTGTGTCTGCTGCTTAGTCGGATTATTTGTATCTCTGCTGCTGTAGGTCAGTATGTGTCAAAATGCTACAAAGTCCTGAATTTAAATCACAGATGAGTGAAACTGTTTCTGTATCAGTTCATGAATATTGCCAGGGCCTGTGTTCGTTTGTGTGTACATGAATGTGCGCGTTCACATGGTGCTTATTACACTGCCTCTGTGTGTGTGTGTGTGTGTGTTTGTGTGTGTGTGTGTGTGCTGTGAGGGAGTTTTACAGGCAATCTCTTTACTGCTTTGTGTGGTGCACACCTACTTTTACTACCCTACCACAGTGAAGAAAGAGTGGAACACACACACACACACACACACACACACACACACACACACACACACACATACACACACAGGCAGATCCAATAAGCGCCATGTGAATGATATGGGCTGGTTGGTTTGGTATTGGGTTCTCTCTGGCTCAGTTTATGAGGAAGCTGCAGTGGGATGGGGGTGGGGGGTGGGATGGGGGACGGAGACATTAGTTTAATTGTAGTCGGGGTCTGAGACTAAAGCGAGATCCCAGTCTCATACAGCGTTCATGTACAGTGCAGCCTCTCATACACACATTCAGTGAATAAGAATAACCTCATATTGTTCTTCTTATATCACCAACACTAGAGGCAACTAGTATTGAAAGGTCAGTGGTACAAGAGTTGATCAAACATGTTTCATTAAGATGTCATTAAAGGGTTGGTTCACTGTAATTACAATAAGCATAGTTTCTCACTTCCCTCCTGTGATGTCTAGCCATGCAGATAGTTTTGGGTTTATCTGTCTTGAGATATCCATTTTTGAGATTAGAAACCTCACCTCACCTCACTTTGGAGGTGGCTGGAATTTCTCTTCTGGTGCTCTCTCTCTTCACTGAAAAATGTCATTTAAGAAATTCAACAACAACATGTCTTTCCAGAAACAGTGACTCTGTTACTCTGGAAAACTCTGGACTACAGGGGTGAAATGATTAATCGGTTAATTGATTAGTCAAAAAAAACAACAACAACAATTAACTAATCACTCAATCAAACAATTAGTTAACTGTTTAATTCATTTATCAGTGTTAAACAAAAATGGCATCTGCTTGGGCTCTAAGAAACTGTGATTGGCATTTTTTAGTAGTTTTTGAAAGGAAAAAATAATCAACAGATAAACTGATAATGAAAATAATCGTTACACACTAAAAATCACCAGGTTAAAAACTGACAAAGCTGGGGTTAACTTGTTGTGACCCAGGGTTGGAGTTATTTTTATATTACTGTTGTGTCACTGGATCATAACAACCCCTTGTCTTGGGTGGTTTTCTACTCATGGCTACTGACCCCACGCTCAGTTTTAACCCACTTACGTGTCGCAGTCCTACTCTGGATCTCACCTTCTACTGAAGAATTAGACACTGTGCAAATGGTCCGTGGATTATCCAGAGCCACAGTCCAGATTGGGTCCCTCACAAAATAATTACGATAACCTATCTAGTCAGGGTCAAGTCCTTACATTCTTTACTTTCAATATTTCCATTCCCCTTCTGACTGACTTACATTTATCTGTAAAACATCAACGTCAGCAACATTATTGGTTGAAAACAAATTCCACCAGCTCTGGTCACGAGCCCATCATGGATGACAAATAGGTGTATTTGATAGGTGGGTGTGCAGTGTAATATTCATATGTAACTTTGCCTGTATTGAGGCTTGTTATAACTTTATTAATGCTCAGAGAGGAAACTGGTGTGGTCACTCGTGCACAGGAAAAAAATGAGACACAACTGAAACAGGTCATAACAGATGTTATATAAAAGACATACGACCACTACTAACATACCAAGAGAACATTATTGTAGCTCAAGAGTCCGCATAGCCACTCAGTTAAAAAGCAAAAAATACAAGGGGTTTATCAATAAGGGACCTATCATAAGTGACTACGAACAAGGCCAATAAAATGCAGTACATATGAAACAAAACCTGAATAATTATGTCAAAAATATATCCAATATTACAGAAAATATGTCAGTCAAAAGTTTCAAAAAGAGCGTTTTAAGTATTCTTTGAAGCATCTGGGCATCGCTAACAGCTCACTCAACATGCAGCCAGCCTTTATAATAAACTATTTCTGGCAGTAATGCCATTACCTCTACTTGCAACAGCATCAAACAGGCACTGGCTGAATTATAAAATCATTATAAAATAGTGCTGTCAAATAATAATAAAATATGTAATGGTCAATTCCTCAAAAATAAAAGAAATAGCAATGAGAAACCCTGTGAATCTTACTCAGGAGTATTTGAGAGTAAGAATTCCTTTTGAACGCAGTTTATTTACTGAATAAACTATATTACTGTAAATGTACATACTGTACATTTATTAATGCAAGATGATGATTAGACTGTACTTCATTGCATCAGTTGACTTTTTTCTTTGTATCGACCACACAGTTTGTATTATTATTCACAACATGAAACATTTATTATTTTACATTTACATTCTAATCACTTGTAAGATTACATCATCATCAAAAATACAGTAAGCTGCAGTAATGTTGTAATGCAGGAAAGCAAAAATGATTAAATAAACTCAATGCTTCCTACATTTGGGCAGTAATTGAAGATAAAGACTTGCACTGCAGTGGTGGTGAGTTATTAGAGGTTATGTTGCAATAATGCATGCTGCCTGTGTTCTGGGGACTGATACAGAGTTTTGCACTTTGCATGTGAGGATAGCATTTTGTGTTTAAAGTTTGACTAATTTCATACAGACTTCTGCACACTGAAACTGGTCAGTAGTATTGTAGGTTTAATGGCCAATTCTTCCATATCACAAAAAAAGCATACTTTTACTTTCCCCTTTCACTTTTGAGATATCCATCTTTGAGATTTCTGCCTCCACCCCAGTCCAATGGAAGTGAATGGAATTTAGTTAGAAAGGGCTAACATTGCTGTCACAGGCTCTTTGCCGTGGAACACAACAGCATTACATGATGCTGTGCACGGGATTCCCATTTAGCACAAGTCCTGTTTCTTCTCCTTCTAATCTTTTCATTAAGCACTTGACTCATTCATTGGAGCAGCTTTATTAGTTAAAATAAACATGTGGTATGTGTTGTGTGTGTGTGTGTGTGTGTGTGTGTTTACAGGTCCTTCATGTGGCTTGCTGGTTTGCAGCCGTCTCTATCACAAGCTACTGTTCCCCTTATAAAAATTCTGTTCCTCGCTTCATTTGACCTTCATTGTCACAGTAATTAGCACCAAAATACTACTGCATTTCTGCTGATTTGAAATAAAGCTGTAAGGCACTGCAGCTACAGTATGTGAGACAGTACTACAGTATGCTCCAGGACACACAGTTCACAATTTGACCCGCCTGGACAGCCTGAACATGATGTTAACATTTCCTCTGAACAGAATAATAAAATGACTACTGAATATCACTCTATGGAATGATCGCTTAAAATAATCTTTACTCCAAAAAGCAAACTTAAAGGAAGTAAAAATCTTGTTTTTAGGACATGATAGAATGGGTCTGACTATGGGGAAGGTCCATCGTACTAACTTAGCATAAATAGTCTGATGATTGCAAGGTTGTACAGAGACATTCCGACCAAAAAGCGACAATTTCTGCAAGACTGTCTACTAAGAGTGTATTTACAATACAAAGGATAGTATTAGGAAAATAATACAGAATTTAAATAAAACAAGAACAACACCTATATAGAATATATTAGGAAATAATAATAATAATAATAATTAGTTCTCTTTAGCAACATGCAGCTCAGCATAACAGTTCATCTCACATCCAAAATGCACTAATGCAATTCATGCATGATCCAAGATTCCATTACATCAAAAAGAAGGTCACTTCTTTATTGTATGGATTGTGCTGCCTTACAGTATAGAACACAGAAATGATCAGCAATGCTGCAATATTCTATTCAATCTTCTGCAGATTCATTGCGTCCATGAAGGACATCTGATCATGTGGCTGGTGGTGACAAACGTTCCACCTCCATGAGGAAAAGAGTTCCTCTATGGGGTTGGAGTTTTATTAGATGTACATTTAGCAGAATGTTACAAATTGCAGTCTAATGTACATTTATTTAGTGTTACATTTTTCAATGTTTTGAATGTAAATTTAATTTTGTTTTTTTTTTACAATTGCTAACTCACATTTCTCTATAGGAGTTCACTTTTTCAACTGTTCCCACAGTCAGCACAGCAGAAGTCAGAGTGGACTAAACTGTGGATCACTTTTCACTCCTTTCACACCAAATGCATTCAATAAACCACATCTTTCAAATTTCATGAACTGTTTTCTCACTCAAACTCAACCACCACCAAATCTCTGTGTACTTACACTCCATTTTGCACATGTTTACATACTGTTGTCAAAACTGTTACATTTACGTTCAAAACCTTGAACACAATGAATCTGCAGAAGATTGCCAGGGACGGATCAGACATGCAGAAAGATTATTTCTCAGGTGGATTCAAGAGAGGACATAAGGTGTGATGAGGATGAGAAATGCAGAAGACAGGGTTGAGTAGCACTGTTGTATTTCCATAAATAAAAATAAAGCCTATTGAAGCATATTGCAACATTTCTGATTACAGTAATTTCTGTGTAAGGTAGAACAACCCATGCAATAAAGAAGCAACTTACTTTTGTTGTACTGTAATCTTGGTGTATGCTAAATAAATAAATAACATATATTTTTACAAACTAGTATTAGTAGTTTTACAAAATAGTGACACTAATTGTAATGTTACCTGTTGTTAGTGATTTGATGGTCATTATATAGTGAGTGATAATGAGTAAAGTGTTACTGTTGGCAGACAAATGTTGTCAGTGTTCAGGTACACTGAGATGTGTATGAAGTGTTTTGGTTACATTAGCGCATTTTGGATGTGAGATGATGTGCTGAGCTGCATGTTGCTACAGAGAACTGTGTGAAGAGTTTTGAAATAAAGAGAAATGGGAGTTAGCAATCATTAGAGTTTTTAAAATAGTATGTAAACATGTGACAAAATGGACTGCAAATACAAAGAGATTTGGTGGTGGTTGACTTTGAGTGAGAAAAGTGAGTGTGACAGTGAGAGTTTTCAAAAAGTGAACTGTAGTTCAGATGGATGTTTTAGAACAGCATCCATATCTGATACAGCACAGCTGGCACACCTTCTCATAGTGTGTAGTTACTGTAAGTGGTGGCTGGGTGCAGTACAGCCTAGTGCACAACAGGTGGCAGTACAGATATGTTTGAACCCACAGAGTGTGAGGGATGGCTGTGAGGGGATGGGACTGTTGCCAGGGGAGGGAGGGGCTTGCTTGGCTGTGGGTTTCCTCACATCCCTCACACAGCGCCATGCTCCCAGAGAGAAAGACATTCTACCTGTCTGCTTGTCCACAAATCATGAGTGCATATACTGGTACACAGCTCATTCTGACACACGTTACAGCTGAGGCTATGTGCTTTGATTAGTATTAAATAAGTTGCTAATTTGGCAAGACAAACTGTAGAGGCTGAAACTAACTAAGCTACGCAAGGCCTGGTCTTGATCTTTATTAGGATAAATGATGCTCTTACCTGGTGATTCCATCAAATAGTTGTAAAGTATTTCACTTCTGGCCATTCAGTGGGATCATTTCTCCAAGAAAAGCAAGATAAGGAGAAGGACACTGAGATAGAGCGACAATATTGAGTTTGTCCTCTCTGGTACACACAGGGTGCTAAAATAATCCTCTGGCATGCTGAAACCTAATGTTTTTAGTTAGCTGCAGGCATTTTGTTAGCATTTCAGCCCTTGGCTGCATATTGTTTTCTTCTCCAGTGGGCATGGTTTTAAGAGTATGACACATTGCGCCCTATCTTTATTGACGATCAGTTTCATCTTGACATCTTCTTCTAAAAAAACAAGCCTCTATATGTAAAACAGCATCTATATGTATTTCTTTAATACTCCTTGTGTGAAGAGGTGTTTTCTCTGGGACACTGAAGATGGAGGCAGTACAGTAGGTCCTATTGAGTTGGGTAGGACACATTCATGCAGTATACCATATAGTGCAATCCACAACCTGCATCACTCCCTGTGTGGTGAAAATTCACTATCCATGACCTGAGATATAAAGACGGCTACTTTGACCCAGGGACGAAAGAGCAAGCAATTGAAAAGTTGCGGCAACAGACAAAACAGCTGATGATGGCAGTGACTCAGGTTGCAGGGAAGAGCGGGAATAATAATTCCTTGCTGGATATGTACAAGGAGATTCTTCTGGAGAACGACACCATGGCATGCTCACAGAACAGACCAGCAAAAGTGCAGGTAATTCTTTTTTTGTTTGTTTACATGATCACAATGAACTGTTACCATACACCGTATCTTGTAGATATGCAGCGCTAATTGACTTGTTAAGGCGGAGTTAATAGGCTCTTCTGTCTTTTATTATTTTCTTTGTAGCTACCAGGATACCTTGCTGAGTCCCCCATTCCCAGTGTGGAGAGTCTATTGGAATATTGGAAAGCAAGGGTCAGAATTGGATGTGACCAGGCAGAGATGCTCTTTTTAATAACAAAAATCTCCTCATTGTCTCCAAGTAGCAAGCCTTCCTCTCCTTGCTCATTGTTTTGATTCCTGTCATTCCATGGCATTTAGTGAACATAGCAGTGGATTGGGTGCTGTATGCTCTTTGCCATTACACTTTAGTCATTTGCAGGAAAAACATTTAAGTCCGGAGTCATTTTTCTCTCTTTTAATTCATGTGTATCTGGTTTGGCTGGCTGCCATTAGTAATGATTCATTTGTGGGGACTCCAGTCGGCCGGTGTCGGCCACAACGAACGCATAACTTTATTAACTTTTGTTTTCATAGCTTTGACCCTCAGTTCTAGTGATGTCATGTTGCATGAATTGCATTCAAGGCAAGGCAACTTTATTTACATAACACATTTCATACAGAGGGTCAATTCAAAGTAGTAAATTCACTGACAAAGCAGAGGGATATGGCATCACTTTGAGTAATGTTTACGCTCATTGATATTAGGTCTGACAATACGAGTCATTTCGTGCTGCTAAACGAAATTATCTTGGTAGGATGTCTAAGTTTTAATCTGATCCAAATCTTACCCTATCATTATCCTAGTGATTATTTTGCAGATAAACCTCTCATGGTTTTCCTGTGTAATGATGGATTATTAGCAACATCACCGTCACAATGGAGTCTGCAGCCAGCACCCTGTCCAGAATCCTGCCCAGAGACTCAAAGAAGGCCGGATTCTAACTTAGCCCCCATCCAAGAGTTTGATTCCAGAGAAGATCCTGTGCATAGAGGTAAGCCCAACTATAGTATCGCTAAATACGTTTTTGGCCTACCTAGAATGACTGGCATAGAGATATTGTAGAGTTGGGATGGTGGCCTGTGTTGTTGGCTTCTGCACGTCCCCTGACTCTGTGAGACCGGTTTGGATTTGCTTGCTGGCCATCATCTTAAATGGTCTCGGACAAGAGATGGAACAGATTCAACAATTTTCCCACAGCTGGCTGGTGATGGTAATGACACAACTGCAAACTTTATCTTTTTTAAACTTAACTTTAACTTTTAAAACCAATCTTAAATTGTATTTTTTACCTTAAAAGCAGTTTTATTTTTTTATACCTTAAAAACCTCCAACTATCTTCCAGATGTTACTCATTTCTTGTGGGACTTCCTGACTTTTCCATTTTATATTTTCTTGTGCAAGATCAGGAATTTGAGAGGCTCACAAGCACAAACATAACAGACTCTCTCTCTCTCTCTCTCTCTCTCTCTCTCTCTCACACTAACTTTCTCTCCCTCATGAACTCAACCACACATTTCCTCTCTTTCCTGCTGGCGACAGTTAAACTGTTAGATCTGGTGTGTAATTGAGTGTTCACCACACATCACTGGCTCCATAAAGCATGCTAAATACAAGCTGGCAGTCCTCTCTGAAAACCTAAATATATTTCTGTATTTTTTTTGTAAAACCATGTGGTTTATTTCAAAGACACAAAGCGTGTTTGGACAAAGAATACTGATTTCATCATTGTAGAATGAAAATGAGATTTCCAAAAATTGGTCTGGATCATTTTGGAGAACAACTCTTCAGTGTTAATAATCGCCTGCCAGTACTGGTGTACTCTCAGTTGATGAACTGTTTTTATCCAGATTATTTGTGTGTGTCCTGGATAGAAAGCTGAGCCAACAGACACCTTTTATTCAAAATTCTGGGTGTTGCTCCAAATGACACTGCATTGTTTGCTCAATGCCTAAAACAACCTATACGTTAACTTGACAAGGACCTCTGGTGGCCATGCGAATTGACTGTGTTCTGTCAGAAGAAAATGCAGAAGTAGCGTAGTAACATAGCATGGCAAAACCTCTTAGGGAGGAAGTCGCAGGGGAAAAAGCAACTGTCTTGCAGTACTGCAAAAACAAACCTAAAGAGTCACCCATTAGCTTGTCACCGAAGTGAGGCATGAAGGCACTGCGAATCAGTGGGACAATGCCAACCCTACAAGGTAGTTTAGCATTAGGGTTGGGTTATGCTAGAAAAAAACTAGTTTGCACGACATTTTGTCCATTCATGTCAGAAGGCAAAAGTGTTTATAGCTGTTCCGAACGGCCACGCTCAGAGGTGGGGTGAAAAGGCCTCATTGAGAGCAGGAAGCTGATAATCGTTTAAATATGGTGTGACAGCCCTGGGCCATATGATGATATTTGATGGTTTGGCCTGCCTCTGCTTCCCTTTTTCAGGTTCTTCCCAATTCCTTGGCCCCTCCCATCTCATTGAGGGCTTGGCCTCACCTGCTTGGGAGTCTATATGAGTCGGTTTACTTCCACTAGACCTAATTTACAGCAGACATTTTGACTTGTCATTTCAGGAAAAGCACAGGTGAAACACATTTTGTTAATAATGGCTCAGTTACATCAAGTGTCCCAGTAAGCCAGCATGCACCATAGCAGGACCCTGGAACTAGCTCACCTAAATGGAATGCAGTCGTTTTTAATGTCTCGGTTGTTCACATGAAAAGTCACAGAAACAGTTGTGTGAAGAATGAAAAAAGAGAGCTTTGAGAGAGAAGTTCACACTCTGCTTACGTGTCACCTCCACACAGCTGGCCAATCACTGCGCAAAGTGGGTGTGAATGTTGGATTGTCAGTTTCAGGAAGTTAGAGAAATTGCCAGGCCAATCCAACACTGAAAAGGTTTGGGAGGGGTTCCCAAACTCATTCAGCAATCTGACAAGCAGGTCTGATGATCAGTAACCTGAATGGCAAATCGTTGTTTTTACTCTTCAGTTTTTATACAGATTGAACAAATGAGATATAAAATGTTAATAAGTGAGTTTTAGAGGTACTGATAGGTGGATTTTGTTACCTTTGGACAGAGCCAGGCTAGCTGTTTCCTCCTGTTTCCAGTCTTTGTGCTAAGCTAAGCTAATGGGCTGCTGGCTAAAGCTACGTATTTACTGTACAGACATGAAAGTGGTATTGATCTTCTCCCCAAACTCCTGAAAGAAAGTGAATAAGTAGTAAGTGAGTATTTCCTAAACTGCTGAACTATTGCTTTAACAACAAGACGCTGATATTTAGCAGTGAAATTATTTAATTACCAGTCAGAAACAGACAGAGCCATGTCTGGTCAACTCACTTGAGACGGACACAAACACAACCAGCTGTTTGCAGAGCTGAGGACCTTCAATATGGCCACCAGACAGTAAATTATGTCACATGAAAGCCCTTTATTCACTACTTACCTCTCTACATCCCACCTGAGCCAGTTCAGACAGGCCAGTCTGCCTTCCCCCTCTACTTACGTTCATGATTATACCACATTATTATCCTAGCAGTACCCTCTGTGTGGCCCACCGTGCTAAGCTCTGTTCAGGCGTACTCACCTGTAATTAACCCTTCTGTTTATTGTCCTACATTATTACATACAGCCTGTGTAGAGCTGCTTCTGGTTTCAGCCTGCACAAGTATGTCATGGTGAACACCTGTCCAGGTGAGTTGGAAATCAGTGCAGGGTTTGAGGTTTGAGGCTTAAAGGCACACCTGCTGGCCTGGAATCAGCAGACAGCGCAGCACTGTGCCTGTGTCTGTCGTTTCAGCTCTCATACACTCTGGGACTCTTGTGGCCACGTTGTCTGAAATGTATTCACAGTAGTATTACAGCATTACAACTACCAACTGGATCTGGAATTCATTCTGCTAAAGGAAATGAATAACAAAATCTCAGAGGAGATCATATGCTTCAGTTACAGCTTTGTTTTGATTCTGTAAACCTCATATTGATTTGTCAATAAAGCATAACTGTTACATTGTAAAAGTCCTTACAATGAACACACATTTTTATTATTCATATTCTTATTTGTTCATACTCAAACTTTTACTACCATAAAACCTAAAGGTCCGTCTTTGAAATATGCATCAGTGTTCTCATGCCGTTTTTATAGGCTGAGTTGTTAGAACTATAAAATAAGATATAGGCCTAACATATCCAATCCACTGCTGTTGAGGAGCACAGTAAAGCATTTAGTTTGTTTGAAAATTGTAGTGTTGTGTTATTTGGTTTCGGCTATATGTTACAACAAGCCAGGCTAGTGGAAATCACAATGGAGAAGAGCTTGTTGCTGTTGCTTGTTATTTATCAAGCCAATTTCAAACTACTGAGCCATCATTTAATCTGCAGGCATGTGAGAAACATTAAAATAGGCACTACCAATAACAAGACTAAGAGTCTACTGCCATGCTAGCAGCTCGGGCTGTACAGTAGGCTGTACTTACACACACCGGTGCTTTGGGCTAAATGCTAACATCAGCATGCTAACATGCTCACTATGACAGTGCTAACATGCTGATGTTTAGCAGGTATGAGTAAGACCTGGATATGACCTATAGGCCTTGCTTGCCAGTGGTCACTCGTGGTATTGCAGCAAAAAATTCCCCTGCGGCCCAAAAATGTTTTTCTCCATAGGCCTCCCTTGTAAAAGAGACGTCTGTAAAACTGTTGACAGGACGCCTCGAACTACAAACAAGGTCGATGATGACTCTTTCTATTCTGAGTTTTTGATCCATGGAGGTTTGTTTGTAATACTTTCCTCGAGCCGAGAAAAGCAATTTGAAAATCTGTAAAGACTATGGGCCGAGCGGGAACTCGAGGGCGCAGCGGGGGAAACACTACTGCACATATTCAGTGGGCCGCATAACTCGGGAGTAAACCTGGAAGCTAGAAACCTTTTCGGCATATGCGCCAGGCGAGCAATTCTCATTGGACTGAATAGGCGCCATCTTTGGGTCCAGTTCTTATAATACATCCATGGTATGTGTGTAATGTTTTCTGTGTTTACCATCTTAGTTTAGCGTGTTAGCATTAACATTTTGCTAATTGGCACTAAACACAAAGTACGGCTGAGGCTGATGGGAATGTCAAGTTATGCAGGTATTTGATCATAAATGGTAAGTAAATCTGTGTGTTTATATAGTGCTTTTATCCAAAGTGCTTTACAATTTTTTACCCATCCACACACACACACCGATGGAAGCGGTGAGGTACCATGCAAGGTGCTGGTCTGACCATCGGGAGCAATTTTGGGTTCAGTGTCTTGCCCAAGGACACTTTGACATGTGCACAGGAGGAGCAGGGGATTGAACCGCTCTACCTCCTGAGCCACAGCTGCCCTGTGGGCAAAATTTTGACCTGATGATGGCGTTGGATGAAAAGTCAGGGGCTCACCAAAGTTATACCAATTCATCCTGAGGGGAACATGAATGTCTGAACCAAAGTCAAGATATTTTGGTCCAAACCAAAGTGGTGAACAAACCAACCACCTGACAGACCGACATTCATCCGAACTTTTTCATGGTTCTAAGAACAGTTGGAGGACCCCTCCCCTTTTTATTGTGTTCGCACTGCAAGAAGTGGGAACTATCATAGTTCTTAGAACGCCATGTTGAGGGACTTTTTTTAGCTCCTACTTCAGAGTAGGTACTCTCCCAGCACAAGAGAAACCGTGAGTGAAGTAGGTGTATGGTGATTGGTCGAACACATGAGCCAACGCAGCAACGGCAACCGCCCGTGTAATAGCTCGTTACGATAGCCTTAAAAAATGGACCAAAACACGAACACGTGGACCGACTATGAAGTCCAGGCTTTATTGAGCGTATATTGTGTGTATATATATTTGAGTGAGTCAGTTCAGCATTGTGAATGCAGTGTGGTGTGAATGCAAATAGATTAAAAGCCCTTGAAGGCGCGTAGTTCATGGGGGAGCTCCCCAGTTGGCAGTTCCTCTCAAGGAGTCCCCAGAAGTGTTTGGTCCAAAAACCCCTAATTTATTCCCTCTCTGTCTCTCCACCAGTTATCTAATGTATTTTTCTGGTCAAATGGACATAAAACGATGCCAGCAGTAGTCTGCTCACAAAGAGAGATTGTCACATAGCTGCAGATCAGATCAGATTTAGGGCATCAGATCTGGTTAAAAGCAGAGAAGAAAATTTAGTGGTGGTACAGTTCAGCAGCAGTGTGCTCACAGCTCATGTCTTTTACAGGAATCACCACCAGCAAACAGACTGATTGACTTTTCTGTCCAAAACCTTTTACAGCCACTGCACCATTTACAAGAGGAGGGCTGCTGCGCTCTGTGAGGGCTGTTAGACCAAATAACATCCACAAGGTATGAACAAACAGGAAGGCATTCAAACAAACAAATTCATACATACATGCACACAGTTTAACACACCACCAAATTTAACACACACACACACACACACACACACACACACACACACACACACACACACAGCAATTTCAATCTTTTAATCAGTTTATTGCTTCAGTGGAGGGTTTGTGTTTTGATTGTAAAACTCCATCAGACCACAGAGAACTACAATGATCAATCAGTGGTATCACACTAATATGAATCAGGCCAGAGAGGATATTTCATTCTACCGAGTCAACATGGCAGATTAATTATAAAAGTGACATTTAAAGGGATTTTGATCGAAGTGCATTTTTACCATTTACAGTAAATTACAGTATGTTACCATACTTTTAAGTGAATGGAAACTGAAAAAAACTAACCTATTGGAGCTGCAAGGCATTATTTTCTGTGTAGGCTGACCTAAACCTATATGAGAAAACATGGTATTTAAAACAATGAATTTTGTTTACTGTTTTAATAAACATAAAACATAAAAATCTGAACTCCATACAGGGATCTTGACAGGCTGTACGATCAGTCGAAAAATGTTCATTAAGTAAATTGGTTTCAGTTTTGTGATTTTCGAGTTAAACTGCGGTGAAAATCATTTAGAAATACCGTTGGAACGATATTAAGTGATTTTTTTTTTCAGGGACGTATAGCCTGGGCTAATCTACCTACATTGCTACATCACTGACAAACTTACCACATGTCCTCCTCGCAGGTACTCGACTTGTGCTGCTGCATTAGTTCATACAAAGTTGCGATGAAGTGACTAATTTAGTTTGTCAGATAATCACTTTTCTGGCATCAGAAATGAACAGAGGCAGATGTGACACCTTTTAAATGTAATTACAGGATTACAAATCATGTTTATTTGGAAAGCTGTAGGAGGCTCATGCAGCTTCCCCTGATATACAATGTTTTGCACGAGTTCTTGTTTCCCCAAATCTCTACAGCAGAGGTGATGAGTGCAAAGTCAGCATGACCCATAGAGTCACAATAGCCACAGTTATGGGAAACATGCCTGGTTGAAATTAACCAGAATCTTGCCAAAAGGTTGTGCCAGTATTTTCTTCAAACACATCTACCCCCTGTCCCCCTCCACCTAAACAACACTTGGCGTATTCCTCCAGGAACATAATGTTCTGTTTTTAAAGTGTTTAAAGTTATAATTCTGGAGAGCTACAAAGTTGGACAGTATGAGCACATGCCAAACAAGTACAACAGCAGAAGAAGTGGTAACATTATCTTTTTCATCCTCTACAGCTGGATACCCACATTATTGTGATTTCCTGCATTTTCCAGATTAGCTTCTGACATCAACCCAGTGATCTTGACTGAACTTTGTTATGGTTTTCATTGCATTCTGGTCCACTGAAGCTGTTGTTAGTAGAATAATTGGTGGCTATGGAAGCAAATGTAAAGTAAAATGTAAAGTAGCCTACACCTCCAATAGCTATTTTAGAGTGCTTTCACATCTAACCTGTTTGGTTCGGTTCAAACAAACTCTGGTGCATTTCCCTGTTTAGTTTGGTTCGTGCTGGTGTGAAAGCTGTCAATGAATCTGTGGATCAAACCACAAAACCTTAAAGCAAAACCAGCATAACCAGAGCATAACAAGTCCAAAAAACAAAATGGACCAACCCATAGAATGAAACAAGTCCTTTTCCACTGTCTCCCAAAACGACAAATATAGGCATACCGGACCTTCGTCGACATTTTAGTTAGTGCATTTAGTTTTAGTGCATGTGATCACAAACTGTTGATCTGCACACGTAGCATTCAAGGATAATGGTGGTTTAAAAACTCCTCTCTTTTTGTTGTTCCTACAGTAATGGATTAAACAATTGCTGTATTAAATAATACTAACAATACAATTAAAACAGTGTTTTGTGTAAAGGCTTTCACCCAATGCTGAGCTGGCTTGCAGAATATTTTTCAAAAGGTTTAGCACAAAAACTAGTCCATCATAAAATATCAAGGATACTAATTTTGTCAAATAGGTATATAACTAAGCATAAAGGACCTCAGTCTTTATCTGAATTGTGGTGTCGTGCATAGGAATATTTCTGTTGATTTCTTTGCATTATATATCAG
This sequence comes from Macquaria ambigua, assembly GCA_008360985.2. Classification (NCBI taxonomy): domain Eukaryota; kingdom Metazoa; phylum Chordata; class Actinopteri; order Centrarchiformes; family Percichthyidae; genus Macquaria; species Macquaria ambigua. The sequence goes on from VMKM01001483.1 coordinate 74,586, forward strand.
ATAATGCAGACAGATTTGAACTGTGGTCTTAATGTTTATTAATTAGTTTAACATCTTATCAAAAAGTGATCCACGTACAATTCATTCTTTCACATGTCCTGACAGAGTAAAACACCATCTTCCTTCTTCTGGTAGTGCGAATGCAAATGGTATCTTTGATCATTTGATCTTGTTTGGTTCCTTCGGTTGAAGCATTGTCTCCATTGTGCAACCTGACCGAACATGCAGGTTCTATGTTTGTATATGTGGCTCTGGGTGTGGTGCTAACAGCAAGACAAAGCCAACCTCTGTTCTGTAGAGGTTTATGGCTGTGAACCTTAACAAGGGATTACTTAACAACTGGTTTGATGTAAGAGCAAAGTTCAGCAATTTGACATCATGCATCATACAGACACATTATTTTAAGTAATTGTTATTAAAATAATTTCACTCACTGTAACTGAGGTCCTCTCAGTCTCCATATTGTGCACAGTAAAGCATGATAATATATTTACACAGTAAAATAATTGCATATGATTAGTATAATGATGTGACAAGAAATTATGTTTAAAACTTTTATTGAAATTTCTGCTTTTAACACATGCGAATGCTAATGTTGTTTATTCCAGATGTGGGTGGTTGGATTGGCCGCGCCACCTGTGGAAATTATTACATGTTGTGATTGGCAGAGACTGTTCCATGGTTCAGTCAATCAAAACTAAACTACATAGATGAACTGGGTGCAGTTACCTTTAGGGTTAATGTGAGTCACAAATGTAGTGCACGTCATGTCGCTAAACACTAAGGCTGTATTCAGACCAAATCAGGCTCTGCTGTGAAAACTCCAGTCCTCCCATTCATTTGAACTTGGGTAGTGTGTCTAGGCTGCAGTGTTTGGGACAGCAGGGGGTGCCAGAAAAAAAAAAAACGCAGCGGCCCTGCAGCAAAAAGTTGAAACAGAATCAGCTTTTGGAGAAACGCAACCGACGTCACACTGTGGTGGCCAATCACGCCGGCGATCAGACGGAAGACACCCAGGTGAAGAAGAACCTTGTTTACTATGTAGCATTGTAGCATTCCGCTATTTACTGAGCAACTGTGAAGATGGAAGAGAGACTGATCGATCGCCGCCATGATGACTGTACATCAGCTGTTCAACCCTGCCATGAGGGAGTACAAAGACGTTAATCACCGTGCAGTCGCTTGGCGTTGTATCGCTCTTCAAGTTGGGTTTGCTGGTTAGTATTTATACTTGTGCTACAATCAGCATGGCCAGGTAGTGACACTCCCACACCACCACACAACCCTGCGCTAATCACCACAATGCCTGATTTAGTCTGAATACAGCCTTACCTGTGCTCTCCTGTCTCCAACTCCCGGGGTGCGTGACTGAGAGAGTCCCTGGGGAGCCAAACACCTCTTATTGTTCCACCAGATAGGACTGTGTAGGGAGTGGGGAGTATATGTAAGGTTTATGTTTGCTAGCTTTGTTGTTGTGTTTTTGACATATTAACTATAAATGGGTTAACTAATGTAATGTAAATATTTTGCTATTATGTATATTTATGTTTTTCTGCATTTAGATATTGTATGTAAAATAGGTCACTCTAGAGCACCCCCGTTTTTGGTAGCACCCAAGGGTGGGTACCACACATTATATTGCATCTTGTTTGTTTAATACATGAACAGAAATGTAACAGCAACATTTTGTGGTTCTGGGGGGAGTTGTGCTCGAACACTCTCTTGGTGAACAAGTTCTGAGCGGATGGATAAACTGTTGTTTGTCAGGAAATAGTTCCAAAATGTATTTCACTTTTTACATTTCTGATAGTGTATGGATTAAACAAACAAGAGCTTTAGAGGTGTTGGTAGGAGTAGGCTATTTTTTCCCCTTTGAACAGAGCCCGGCTAGCTGCTTCCCCCTGCTTCAAGTCTTTATGCTAAGCTAAGCAAACCACATCCTGACTCCAGCTCTGTACTTAACACACAGACATGAGATTGATATCCATCCGAATAAGCATATCTCCCAAAATATTGAAGCATTCCTTTAAGTAGATGTAGAGGCTAGTAGTAAAGGCTACAGTTACACTAACACACTTACAGTTACACATTTTCACAGGATTGTATGAGAATTTAGTTTTTTAGACACACTTTGTGCACTCAGTCCTGTCAATAGATGCATTCTAACAAGATCATACAATGACAATGAAACTCCAGGCTATGTTTCCTAGGAATTTAATGGGTTCTCTCTACTCCATTCTCCTTACCATGCAACTTAAAACTTTACAGTTGTACAAATAAATAAAAGCAGTAGTCATTAGTATTACAGCAGAGAAAACAATGAAAATCAACTCCAAAACCATAATATGTACATTAAAGTTTTCACTTGGTGCAATTGTGCTTTTATAGATGCCTGCTTTAAAATGTCCCTTTGTGTTTCTTTTTTCTTTATCTTCTCTCCTCTTCATCTAATCTGACTCTGAATCACGTCAAACACACTGCCACAAACTAATATGTGCACCCTTATTGTGGCTATGCATTGTTTGTGTCTTTGCACTCCATGCCAGTGGGGGCTCTTAAAAACATCACTGGCTAGGTATAAGGGTCAAAACAACAATGCCTATAGTGAAAAGTGACAAATCTGAGGATTTAGAAGGTGTTTGGTTTACATTAAAGTGCAGGAATGCTCTAACAGCCAATCATTCTGAAGAGCTGACCAGCAGATGTTTGTATGGAAATGGAATCAAAGGCGGTGAGTCAGAAAATGAGAGAGACAGATTTCCTTAAAGCCAACATGATGAAATGGTGACATTTTTTCAGATGACTGAAAATCAGCTGAGATCCTGGGATTTGGGCATTTCTTGCCGACATCTACTCCCTTTTCCTGGATATATAACTGCAGGCTACCAAATGTACGGAAACGAAGCTAACTTCTCCAAAAAACAAACAAACACAGAAGATCAAACTATTCTGTATGGCTGGCATTGTGGTTTTTGAAATAGCAACAAAAATTAGAATGTACACTATTTTCTGAAAAATGTGCTTTAAAATCAGTTTTGATGAGGAGGAGACTGCTGTTGTGTAACATGTGAAACCAAAAGTCAACCTTGATTTATTTTAACTTACGTACATAACTTAACTTATGTACTTATTTTAACCCAAACCATGATCTTTTCCTAAAGCTAACCAAGTAGTTTTGGTGCCTAAACCTAACCAAACTGTGACGTTTAACCACGTGTTTATTATTGTTACCATGACGACAAAGGTCCGGTACACCATATGTCGTTTTGGGAGTCACTGACAAACAACCTATTCCATTGTTTAGGTTGGAAGACTTGTTGGAAAAATGTAATGCCAATCAGTAGCCTTAAGTTAAAACACTAGAGGTCGGCAAAAACAACATTTTCAGTGTTAAGTTACTCTTTAAGGATTGTTAATGAGTGTTCTGACTGAATGCAAAGCTTATTAGAGCTGCAATTGCATCCAAAGTCAATGGAAAAAATTTGCTCCAGGCTTCTGAATAAAACTGAAACTGAATGAAAGTGGCATCCATGCGAGCTGAAAATATTTCAACGGGAGCGAAAACTTTGCCCTAGTAACCAAGGCTGTATGGCTCCTTTCTATGAATGTAAAAGTCTGAGCTGCTCATTTGCACAGCTGGTAGATTGGCTCTTTGGGGGGAATAAACATGGACTGTACCAACAATCTAGTGGACAAAGTCATGAAAATAAAGCAAGACAAATATTTGCTTGGTGTTAAATCTGAATGCATCTTTAGGCTGGCAGTATGGCTATGGAAATTGAATTTGGCAGGCTTGCACAGTAAAAATGTTGGCCATGCTGCTGAGGAGGTTTGGGTTCGGGCTGGCCTACTGATTTTGCTGAAATAATTGCACAGCCTTCCAATACACTTCAATTTGTGTCACCTAATAAACATTTGCCTCCAGTTAATCAGCAGTGTCATGTGTTTGGCATCGTTTTAGATAAGACCTTTGAATTGCGTTCTTCCCATTCACGTTTGGAGGAGCTTGTGAGTCTTGTCTGTTATTTAGAGTTACACAATATCTAGTGATACTCTGTAGTGTATTGGCAAGCTCCACCATGTAGATAGCATTAATTGAATTAATGCTAATAAATTATTTTCTTACAGCAGCTTATTTGACAGCAGTTTGACAGCCTAGTGTGGAAAATTCAATTTTGTTTGATGTAGTTTCCATCAGGTTTTACACCATCTCCTCCCTCTGCTCCAGACTGGCAGGCTGGATGTTGGTCTTGGGACTATGGGGCTGGCGCAGTCCCAGTGCCTCCCCTCTGGCTTTGAGCAGTTGTTCTGGTCCCCAGTGAAGGCAGAGGGGGCAGGGACAAGAGGCGGGATGGTGCAGGATGCTGGTGGAAGGGTAGAGGGCTGCTGTGGTTGGAGGCAGCCCTCCTGGTCTGTTGTGGTACTGGGAGAGGCGGAGTGCATCCAGGGTCCTCATGGGTGCGCCGTAGCGAGCGTGAGCTGAGGATGCGGGTGAGGAGAGAGCTAGGGGGTAGTGGTGGTGGAGGGGGAGGTGTGGGAGGTGGGGCGGGATGAAGGGGTATGGCAAGGGGGAGGAAGGAGAGGCACGGCCCATCAGGAGCGCCCCCAGAGGGTCGACGAGATGGTGAGGCCACGGCAAGGAGTGTCTCTGTCGTTTGTCCTTCATCCTCCTGTTCTGGAACCAAACCTGGAGAGAGGGAAGGAAGGAAGGAAGGAAGGAGGACAGAAATAAGGGAAGTAACAGAACAAGAAGCAGAATAAGGAAAGAAGGAAGACACAAAAGAAGGGAAGGATAAGGTGAGAGAAGACAGGGTTTGTTGAAACAAGGAAAGTAAGAGAGAGTGAGGCGAAGGTAAAGAGGTGCAGGAGAAAAAGACATGGAAGAAAAAAATAAAATAAAGATGAGATTAAATTTGGAGTCAGAGTAGGCCTCCTCCTTGGAGAGAAGGCACTGAAGCATACAAGATCTCACACAGCCACTATTAGGACAGGACAATATGACCTAAAATTTATACCATAAAAGTTGACAGAAATGGTCACTTGTTCAAACAACCAGTATTTATTTTCAGTATTAGAAGTACAGACTGGAAGTAGTGCGACGTTGGTGTAGTGTTGGTGTAGTGCAGAGGTTTTCAAACTGAGGGGAGGGGGGTGCTGTAGTTTGGTTGATGTGGCCCACTCACCAACACCGTCAGCAGTTGCAGAAGCAGTAGTGGCTGTGTCACACAACTCACAGAGGCAATTCAGGCACTTTAAAAATTGCACTCCTTCACTGAGTCATAACTAAGTCAAATCTGAACACACACACACACACACACACACGATACAAATATTTTTAGGAATAAACGTGGTGAATAAACGTCCATAAATCCACAAGATGCTCCTTATAACTCCAGAAAAAAATTTCTTCAGTATCAAAATAATCCAGTGATAGTTGTCTGTACATCCATGGGAACATATCAAACAGGAACTGATAATAGCTACATTATACTTCTCGTTTACATCCCACAAAGCCCCCAAATCCAAAACTTAGAGCATGATTATTCTCCAAATAGAAGACAAAGAATAATAATAGGAGTGGCAAAATATTAACTTTTGATGGGGGTGTTGGGGGCTGTCTCGATTTGGTCACAGTGTCAGACTTTGAGAACCCCTGGTGTAGCAACGCAGAAAGTATCAGGGATACAGAGGCTGGGGCAGCATTGAGTTTCCTACCAATAGTCAACATCAATTCTTTTAACCATGATCAGTCTTTCCATAACATTACCCAGATAGTTATAGATGACTGACATTTACTACATTTTAACCATAGGGGTGGCAGATCAGAAAAGGCCCATAAGAATCACATTGGAATGTTAGGTCATTTTGGAAAACACTGACATACGACCTATATAGTATTTTGTCATTTAGTCAAGAGGAGTTAAAATGATAAACTGTTACAATTACATTGATAATAATAAATGCAGCAATAGGACATTATTTGATATATCTAAGCATGATATTTCCTGTCGTGTTTTTGTTCTGAGTAATTACAGTATAACCACTTCAAGACTGTGGACTTCTAGACTGGACTGTGTTGTTGTTGTGATTCTTTTGTTTTTATCGTTTAAATATACTGAATGGGATTTAGAAAATGTATTTGTCATAAATTGTGATTAATAAGTTAAGACCAGTAAGAGAATCATGATGTTGGTAATTTGATATATATTTGGTTAATTGTCAAGCTCTAGTTTAGACTTAAGATGTATTTAATTTCACTCCTAACAAACACTCAGTTTATCTATTTTCCATAAACACCGTTTTTCTGTGTAGCTGTAAAGTGAGTGTGAGAGAAGTTTTGTTTGGTTACATTTTCAGGTTAATTTCCTAAATCAGGGTGTAGAAAGACTGGAAACAGCTCCAGAGTTTTTTCTGTATAACACAGGTCCCATAAGTCAAAGGAGCTTACAGTAGCACTTACATTATTGTCTTTAATTGTTTTAAACTTGGAATGCTAGTGGCTCTGTGAGGCTGTACATTGGTACAGCAGTACTTTAATGTTAACATGTTCACAATCGTTAGCATGCTAACATCTAACATCATCCTGTGGGGAACATTAGTGTCTGTACAAAATTTCATGGAAATTCATCCAATATGTGTAGAGACATTTCACTTTTTTCATTTTCACATTGTCAACCAAACATGTCCAAAATGTCAACCTGCTGCTGGCGGTAGATGAAAAGTCAAGGGATCACAGTCATTATAATACATTGTGGAAAGAGACTGTCCTCCCCAAAGATACGGCTGTATAGGTCGTCTGTGCAAGTAGCTTATCAAGACCCATATTTAGGTTTATTAAACAACACAGGACTTTCACCCAGGAGACCGCTGTTCATGTCCCGTGTGAAACTAAAAGTCAACGTTGACCTATTTTAACTTGCATATCTAACTTAACTTACTAACATATTTTTTTGACCCAAACCACGATCTTTTCCTAAAGCTAACCAAGTAGTTTTGGTGCCTAAACCTAACCAAACTGTAACCATTTCACAACGTTAACCACATTTTTGTCATTGTTGCCATGACGACGAAGGTCCGGTACGTCTATATATGTTGTTTTGGGAGTCATTGACAAACGACCTATTCTGTCGTTTAGGTTGGAGGACTTGTGTGGAAACCATGTAAGGGGTCTAACTGCAGATGTACAAATTGTTCTGATAATTGCACTAAATGTATCTAGCTCCTGCTTTTCTCTGCTGCAGCACTGATGTCTCCACCTTCTTCAAGCTTTAAAGCAGAGACTTACAAGTTGCCTGCGCGTCTGTCTGTCCAGTCCTCAACTATTTTACCAGCTCATAGAATCTCCCGGAAGGCTGTGCTTCTAAAACGTCAGGTGGCAGCGTTTACAAGGCCTCGCCTCACATTCCTGCTCTTTCATAAAAGACCCTCTAGTAGCTGGCAGAAAGGTGGGCGCATTTACTGCGTATTAAAGCTGCTGCATCAGGCCAGTCGCTCTCTGCGTCAAATGTTAGACACTGCTAAACCTGTCACCGCTCAATCTCAATCTACCATGCTGACTGAAATGACAAGTAAGAGGAGAGATGATGAAAACCTCACATTCATGGGAAATGTCAAAGGGGTGTTGTTGTTTAGGTGAGTAGCTGTCTCCGATTTTTCGCTTCCTGTTTTGACCTGCTTGGTTTTATTTTTTGGTTGTGTCTAAAAGCAAAGACTGTAAACAAATGAGGTAAGACAACAGAATGTCATCAAGCCTGAAAATCAGTAAAGGGGGTATATTATTGAGTAAAAGCACTGTTGTTCTGACGGCTAGATGAGAAGATCAATGCCGCTGTCGTGTCAGTGCGGTAAGTGTGGAGCTGGAGCTAAAGAGCAATTAGCTTAGCTTAGCATAAAGACTGGAAGCAGGGGTAAACAGCTAGCCTGGCTCTGTCCAAAGTTCAGAAATACATCTTCCCACACCTTTAAAGCTGTTGATATGAAAAACTAGGTAAATCTTGGCTGGGACCAAAAGCCAGGCAATGAGAGAAGACTCCAGCTCCATACTCAGACATTGGATTGATATTGATCTTCTCATCTAACTCTTGGATATAAATCTAATAACTGTATTTATTTTCTTAAACACTCTCCCTGTCTCTCTGTTTGTGGCTCCTCCCACCTTTGTCTCCAAACTGGATATAAGCTTCAAACAGGAAAACAAAAGCATACATATGGAAAATGTGTGGGCACGTTGTACATGGACAGACACACTACCAGCAGACAACAGACAGATCAGTGAAGAGAAACGATGTTGGAGCAACATGAGATTCAAAGTTTGATTACCTGGTCTGGGACAATGAACACCCTTTATGATAGTAGTTAGCAAAACTTGCTATATCAGTTGTGTCATATTGCTAATCCTTTCCTCTATTTTAAGCTACAGCGTGTTCTACTGTGCTGTGTGGTGAGATTATTGTCTCACGAAAAAAGAAAGTGGAAAACCATATTCAATGTGTTGTTCAAGGATGCTGATAAAGTAACATTATTGCATTTGTTTTGAAGTGTGTCTCTGTCTGTAGGAAGATGGATGTGTTTTAAAGGGGTGGCCGGGGTGGCCAGATACCAGCCCAAAATGTCTGCCATGTCATTGGCTTCCACATGCTGTGGGGCGGGTGTTTGGCCAGCATGTTTGTTTCTACCTTGACACTGTGCCTGTACCCTGTAAGTCTGGTTTGCCCCGCTTTACCTTTAAGGGGAGATTTGTTTTGCTATTAGCGGAACATAAATCAAATGAAACTCCACTTTTTGCAACAACACAATCATGTGCAAGCACCGGGACCCCAGCAGGACACAACCTTTCAGTCGACCGTTACAGTGCAGTTTACAAATGGTAAGTGCAATGTGTGAGCCTCCAAACTGTTTTGCTCTCGTCAGCTCTGCTGCTCAAGAAAAAACAGTAAACAGACAGTATGAACATCATCTCAAGTTATTTGGACTGTCTGGAGATGTCAATACTCGCCCTTAACCAGAGTGTGTTATCTGCAGTGAAAGGTTATGTTAGCTACTTCCACTAATGCCAACTGATGCAAACAGGGGCTGCCAAGTAAGCTGAAGAGGCTCTTGAAAACAAAGTCTCCCTTCCACAGGTAATTCCGTCTCCCTCCCTCCCTGTGTGTGATGTTAATGAGATGTTAATAGTGATTTTTCTATTTCTCCAGTCCACTAATTCTGTCCTGATAGCCACATAATGCGTCAGCTATTTTTGTAAACTGAAAGTTCTATTCTACCCTAAAGCCATGAAAGATTTGGGCTGCTCTGATTGGCCGGTCTCTCTCTCTCTCTCTCCCTCCCTCCCCATTTATTTTGATGTCTGTTGCCCAGGTCCACACCCCTCCTCTCCTCCAGTCTGTAGATTCTGGATTATGTTTACAGGTGCTGTTGATATGAACATGCCACTTGTCCAGATAAGAGATAAATACAAATACTGGACAGTAGCTGCACTTGTTAATTAGGAGCCTATAACTTCCACATAGAAGAGCTGCTTGTGATATTGTTGACATTACACTGTTCTCTTATCTATGTTTCTGCAATCTCTGATTGCACATCAACAAGGCATCATTTCCTCACTGTATCAGTCACAGGCTTTGATATCATCCCCAAATCATAACATACATTGGCTTATGTTGGTGTACCATGGCAGGGATTGCCTAACACCTTGCAGTTTGTTCTGCAGAACAAAGTCCATGACTTTAACAGCCTTAAATATGGCCAGAACCTGTTTTTGATTCTTTATCCAAAAACATCCAGGCTAATTGTCTTATTATATCAGTATGCTATAATGTATGATATACTATATAATTCTGATTAGTCATTTTGAGTTAATTTAGAGGAAGATAGACTTAACTTTTGTAAATGAGCTCAGAAAAAGGTCCTATTTATTTGTCATTGTTGATGTTAGCCTACTTCACTATAGAGGTTCTGCAAAATAGGAGACTGACCATCAACAGTTATGTGTATGCATGTAGCCTCTTCATTTATGTTTTAACCTATTATTAGTAGAACACTAATGCATATAAAAATGTATGCGAGCTGTGCACGCATATAAACAACACATTGTGGCCACCTCTAGACATCCCTTTGCCACCCCAGTTAAAAATTCCTAGAACCACCTGTGCTTTCCTATGCTGGAATATTAAATGGACCCAGGTTTTCTGTGTAGTAACTGTGTGGTTAGATGCAAACATCTATATGTTGCTGCATGATAAAACCAGCTTCCTAATTCTTTGAGAATGGGTCCTGTTCTGCTGATCAGATGCATGGGTCTGATATGCTCTGAACCGGATTTCACTTATTTGATGAAGTACCTGTGAGTTGACATTCATTAATTGATGTGATTTGAAGCCTTATTATAAAATGTTACTAGCCCTTTACCTCACTGACTGCAGGGCTGGTTAACCACAGTATCTTACCTTTATCGTAGTCTCAGGTAAGTTCAGCGCCGTGGCCAGTTCGCAGCGCCGGGGTCTGGAGACGTAGCTCTCCTTGCCGTACTCCAGCTCCAGTCGGGACAGCTGCTCGCGCGTGAACGCTGTCCGGTGCCGCCGGCTTTGGTCGAGCAGGGCGCTGCGCGAGCACGGCTCCGTCTGCTCCTCTCTTCCGGGACCGTGCACAACGGCGGCAACCGCCACCCGCGTCTGTCTGCCCTCCGCCACTGAAATAACGCGTATCAGCACAGTTTACAGTGGGCACGTGGGACAATAAGGTTCTTCTTGTTAGTGGATGCGCCTTTGTTAATGCTGCCCAAATGTGTCAGAGTAGAAAAAACATCTACAAATAGACTTTTATTAAAGTAGCACCGGCCATAAGAAGTATGTGCTGTATGCCTAAACACATTCTAAATACAACATTGGCATAAAGCTGATCAAGTAAAATGCCTACAGGCTTAAAGATTAAGTCTTTACTTCTTAAACCAAATGCTGTGTTTGGGGTCCTGGAGAGCCAGGGCCCTCTTTAACAGCCCAAACACATGCTTGACGTTGTTTTATCAGCTTATTCTTCCTATTCTCTTATTTTATGAAAATTGCTTGCAACTTGATTTTGAACTGATGACATGTTTGATGTTTCAGTTAATGTCATGTCTCTTCTGTTTGGGGTCTCAGAGACCCCAGCTGTAAGATCTGGTTAAATCCAACAGATTTTCATAATGCTCTATATCTGTGATTGGTGTTGACAGTAGTTTCTACACAGTAGCCTACTACTCCTCCCAAATCCAAAGTAAGTTTATTAAGACTTTTATGTTCAGCTCGAACAGGGAGTTCAACCTCTCCTGGGTCTAATGGACCAACACAGAAGTAGCATCACTCTGTAGGATAACATACTGTACATTTCTTTGTCTGTGAATGACTTTTTGGCAAACAAAAGGAATTTATATTTGTTCATGCATCACTCATATAACATATACAACATGACATATTTCTTTGTTTGCTGTATTAGCAATATTGTATTTGTCACCTTCATCAAATGTTGAAGCCCAATTCGTGGCAAAGGGAGGAGTTACTACTTCAATACTTTATACTTTTAATAAGGTCAGAAGAAAATAAAAAAAGTACTTAAAGGAAAACTTCGGTTGATTTTGTAGTTAATATTAGTATTATTTACACATTCAGCAGTAGAGAGGAAACAACGAGGAAGTAAAGCCAATGTCAACAAAACACAAGCGTGAATCATATGGACATTTTGTGTTTAGGCCATTTTATTTACTTACGTTGACAAAATAAACAAGAAATAAGTAAATCATTGGATCTCAAAGTTTGCTCAAAAGCAGCTTTTACATTTACTTACGCATCAGGCTGTTTCTGTGATGGACGTGTAAAAAAAAAGAGAGAAAAAAAAAGTAAAAATCCCTCCTTGTGTTTCTTTTTCTCTGTTGTTCCTGTGGTCAGATATCCCCCCTCTGTAGGCTGCTCCGCTCCGCTCCGCTTCAGAAAGGCCGCGGAAGATGCTGGCTGCAGGCTGACAAAAACTTCTCTCCTTGTCACTCACACTCTCTCTCGCGCACACACACACACACACTTCATCCAGGTCTGTTCAGACAGTCCGGGAGAAGATGGGCTGTTTTTTGTCCCAACACCCCCACACACCCCACCCCCCCTTCTCCTCCTCCCTCCCTCTCCACCCCCCCTCCACTACTGTCTGTCTTCCCCGGCTGCTCTCCTCTCCTCCTCCGTCCCTATCACAGGCGCTCCAGACGGGCCGTGGTGTGCGCGTCGGCCCGGCGCGGCGCCGCGGCCCGGAGAGGTGTTAAAGGTGTTTAGGGATAAAGCCTTTGGTCTCCGTCTCCGCCTTTGTACTTTTGTTATGGAGAATTATAGACGCACAGGCAGAGACAGCAGCCAGACCCTCATTGTTCTCCGCCGTTTGATGTTTGCAGGTTTGGAAGTAAATCATTACAGGCCTAATGGCTCCAAATTGGCCGAGCCAGAGCACGGTGGAGAGGAATTATTAATTAAGATTAAATGATGGCTATAGCTGTCGGCATTAGGCTATAGCCGATACGTACTTTTAATCATTTATTTTCAGTCTCATATAGGTCTCATATTTTCTATAAACATTTTCTTATATTTATTCTCAATGTTCTCAGTCGTTGTTGAATTTTACATTTTATCAATCCTGATCTCTTCCAAAATGATGGTAGCCTATACGAATATTATGGCTTAATATATTTTCGCGTATTACTGATGTCTATTCATCTTACAATATTATAAATATATTATTATTATTATTATATATATTTTGAGGGTACAGGAGGCTATAATAATAAAATATGTATTTAAAAAATCTGGGATATAAATGAAGCAGGCTAAACGAATTATTTTATTTTGAAATAAAACTTTTAGAACTTTTGTAATAAAACAAGCAGCAGTGGGTTTGATCATTTACCAGAAATATTCTCTTTTTGTTTTGATCATGCCTTTAAATAATAACCAGTTATAACAATACGACTGGACAGATTGATTGAGCTTTATATAGCGTAATAGTAGTGCAGTATCAATCAAAAGGCGATCCTATAAGTATATAGCCTTACCTCCAGTGTAGAAGCTGACCCTTGGACCTGTGTTTTGGATCTTATTATGGCTATAATCTGCGTTGATTGTTAATCCAGCGGCCAGATGATGATAAAGAGGACAGGCGGAGGACAGAGACAGACAGACGCCAGGTAGGGTGGAGTCACTGTTACATGCAGGGAATTTATCATTATAAAAAGCACTCAGGTAGTGTAGAAGAATCACATTGAGTCATTCGCAAGCTGTCCTATACTGCTGCAGAGTATTAGAATCATAAATGATATTGTTGATTTCTAAAGCTACACTGCTCCTCTCCAGCTTTGTTAATATTTTGCTCTGTGTGAATTGTGTCGTTTCCTTTGTGTCATGTTGTGTTGACATTACTTCCTCACTGTTTGGAGTCCTACAGACCCCACTGCTGTATGTGTAAAAATAATAATCATAATAATTGCTAATTGTCCCAGTTTTTCCTGTCAAATATATATTTATATATACTGTTGTAACTTATTAAAACCCAACATGTAGAAAAGTATTAAGTGGTAATCCTTTCTTTTGTAACAAACTGGGCTGCACATTTAAAGATGACAAAATATGACCATGAATATGACATAAATAAATATGAAAATAAAAAAATGAAACAAATCAAAGTAAATATTTCATGTTTTATATGTTATATGGGCTGTGCAATAACATATATACAGTATAGTCCATTTGTTGGGTAAAAAGCCATTCACAGGTAAAGAAATGTATGGTATGTGATCCCGACATTACTAATGTTTTGGGTCAGTTAGACCCCAGAGAGGTCTGTCTCCCTGTTAGAGCTCTTATGAACAAACAAAAATCCAAATAGATTTATTTGGGATTTGGTAGGAGTAATGTTGTGTAATAAGTCATGACAACTCCAATCACAGATATGAAATGGGGTTTCTTAGACCCCAAACAGAAGTAATTTCTGTTGCAGACTACTGAAACATGTCATCCCTTCTACATCATGATTAAAAGCAGTATAAAGTATCAAAGTGATAAAACAATGTTATTGTTGTACAGTAGTGTTGTACAGTGACCAATCCATAAGTGACAGAATGAAAGCCTGCTGTTGGTGATGTCTTAAAGGGGTACTCCAGTGATTAAGTATTGCACTTCCATAATGTTAGGGGAATAACAAGAGACAGATTAACAAGACGTAGAGTCTGCAGCCATGCTAGCAGCTCTGTGAGGCTGTACTTGAGCTAAATACTCACATCAACATGATAACATGGTAATGCATGTTAGTAGCATGTTATAATAATTAAGGTATAAAGTTTAATATGTTCACCGTGTTGGTTTACCATGTTAGCATGCTAACATTTGCTAACTAGCAGTTAACAAAGTACAGCTGAGGCTGATGGGTATGTCATTGATTAGGAGCCAAATATTAAAAAAAGTTAAAAAAAAAAAGAAAAAGTTAAATTCCTTACTATAAAGAAGAATTCTGTTAGATTCTGATAAATTGGCACCTGTTGATGATGTCATTGTCATTAGTACCAGCTGTGCACAGTGCAGGCAGCTTCAGGACGCCAGGAGCCAAAATTGTTTTTCAATGGGTTTTAAACTACGTTACTTGTTCATTTGATAAAGTAAAGTTTATTTTCTTTCTTTCCTTTGGTTTCATTACTTTGGGTTGCCACAGCATATCCTATTTGGTTATTATAGTGTAGTACTTTGGTAACTCAAACATTTTGTATACGTTTCTTGGCGATAGAAATATGGTTTAATGGCCTTTTAGAAGGAAGTCATAACATGTCATAAACCAAGGTATTGGACACATTTAAAGTAATAACAATTCATCCTCTGGGGACTATGACTTTGTGTACCAAATTCCACAGCAAACCATCCAGTGGTTGTCAAGATATTTCAATAAAGAACTAAACAGTCAACCTCATGGTGGCGCAAGAGGAAAAGTCAGAGGATAACCAAAGTTGTTAGAATATACTCTAGGGACCTTGAATATCTGTTGTAAATTTCATGTCAATCCATCTGCTAGTTGAGATGTTTCATTCTGAACCACAAATGTCAACCTCATAGCGGCGCTAGAGGAAAAGTCAGTTAGGATTCATCCTCTGGGGACCATGACTATATGCATACAAAATTTCATAGCAATCTCAACAGAGGCTGAAATATCCTGACTTTTAGTTCACGCTATATGCAATGGTTGTCCTGCATGTGTTGGATGTTAAAGCTTTTAGACCACTGTTCAAGGAAAGTTCATATCTGCTGATGGCAAATGCTTCTTTAAGGCTGCATTCAGACCAAATCAGGCGCTGCAGCGAAAACGCTGGTTCTCACATTCATTTGAACATGGGTAGTGTTTAGGCTGCAGCAGTGCAGGCAGAATCAACTTTTGGAGAAACGCAACCAACATCATGCTGCAGCGGCCAATCACACCGGCAATCAGACGGAAGACGCCCAGGTGAAGAAGAACCTTGTTTACCATGTAGCATTCCGCTGTTTACTGTAGCAACTGTGAAGATGGAAGAGAGACTGATTGATCGCCGCCGTGATGACTGTACATCAGCTGTTCAACCCTGCCTTGAGGGAGTACAAAGACGTTAATCACCGTGCAGTCACTTGGCGTTGTATCACTCTTCAAGTTGGGATTTGGTCTGAATACGGCCTAAGAAGCAGAATGTCCCAATAGTTTTGTACATTGTCTATATAGACAAAGGTTTCAAGTCGTTTGGTCGGCTTCTAATCTTTTTCCCCTTCTCTGAGTGCCCCCCCTCCATGTATTAGCGCAAATGCCTATGTCACCTATATCATGTACTGCCACTGCCTATATGGGTCAAGCTCAGAAAACACTTTCTACAAAAAATTCTCCAATTTTCATAATGCAAGCTGACAGCATCCTTTAACTGCCCAAATCTTTAAATTCCACATTTCCAGTAAAATTTGCTCTGAGTGAGCAGAAGAAGGGCTCTGTGTTTTGTTCAAGGACACTTCAGCAGGAACTCCTCAGACACTGATCCACTGTGTCTTCACTCACAGTCCAGTAGCTTGCTTTCTGTCCCTTTGATAAATCCAAAGTTGTTTTTCTCTCTCTTTGTGGTAAACACTGGAACAACGTGAAAATGGCTTTCATGCATTTTGAATATTAGTGGTTAGAGAAAATGCTCTGACCTCAGTTTGAGGTCGCGGGAATAAAGGTTGGGAGGCTGTCATTTAGAGCGATGAACTGTTCTGTGTGAGCGATCAAACACTCACACTCTGTCTTCTTCACCATATCCATATTTGAGGAACAATGCACATGTTGCATTACTTCTCTATGCAACATGTGTTAAACATGTGTAACTAGGCTGCACATGTTGCTATAATGTTTTGAGAGCTTACAGAAAATATGTGTGTTGTCCCTACGTACCCCCACACACTGAATGTGTTAAAAAATGAAACAATCTAGCAGGGTTTGAGCAACACATGCTAATGTCTTCATCTAAAATTCTAAAGTTCTCAAGTATTTATATTGTGGTGTTGGCCCATACCAGTAATGCCTCAGTGCAGTGGAACTGGTGATCCTTTAGTGGCAGTGATGATTAGAAGTCTCATTAGTACCTTTATTTGTCCATTCATCAGGCTGAATTATCTGATATAACAGTGTTTTTTGGGGGAGAAGTAAGTAAGTAAGTTGGATTGTGACACACTTACTTTCCACTTTGCTACATGAAGAATGAGGACTGCTAGTCCACAAAGGGACTGCCTAAGGGCCTGTGTCCACATAGCGTTTTTTTCTGAGTGCCAGCGTCTTTTTTCAGTTGTTCCCAGTGAGGAGTGAGTGTATGCCTTTTTTCAGAGCGCTTCGCCTTTTTTGTGCAGCTGCTCCGAGCACTTCTTGTTGAAAATCTCTGAACTTCTCAGAAAGGCGCTGGTGTCGTCACAGGCGCTTTTTTTCAGGCAACCAATCATATATTAGATGGGGCCTGTCACCCTGGTAACCAAGAAAATAGAGGAGAAACTTGCCGTGTCTGTCTGTCCTGGGCTTTATGATTTATCAGACAGAGACAGAAAAGCAGGACACTGAATGTTGCTGGTGAGTGTTGTGCTTTTATCACCCTATGCATTGTAAGCTTGTTGTTAGCTGTGTAGTCCACCCCCCCTTAACGTAGCGTTAAGATATTGTTGTCATAGAAACAAAACCCATGTGCAGTGGGGTTTTTTCTCACCACACAAGCGCTTCATCCCAGTGCTCCCCAGCACCTTCCCATAAAAAATGCCAGAAACAAAACGTTATGTGGACACAAGCCCTAAGTTAGCATCTCTTTTAAGGACCCATGTTTAACCCAGGTTTCCCAAAGTGGGCTGACCTATGTTGAAACCTTTTACACCAAAGATGATGACCTATAATATCCCATTGCCTTGCAAAATGACACATATGACTTCTTTGTGATCTGATGCTACTTTTGGCAGGATGACATTGTTTGTCAGTACAAATGACCATTACAAATAATTCACATGACTGTTTTCTGACATAGGTTTAGACCCAAAATTGCTTGTTTAAGGTTTGGGAAAGATTTTGGTTATTATGTTGACTGTTGCTAGGAAATGGGATGCACACTTTGATCTCCCATGTCAAAGTCACATGCTTTGTTGACCCAACCATCCACCTAGATCTCCTCCCTAAGGCTGAATTCACACCAAATTTTAGTGCAGGGTTGTGCAGCGGTGTGGGAGTGTCAGTACATGGCCATGCTGATTGTAGCTCAAGTAGCTAACCAGCAATCCCAACTTGAAGTGTGATACAACGCAAAGCGACTGTACAGCGATAAACGTCTTTGTACTCCCTCATGGCAGGGTTGAACAGCTGATGTACAGTCATCACGGCGGTGATCAGTCTCTCTTCCATCTTCACAGTTGCTCAGTAAACAGCAGAATGCTACAATGCTACATGGTAATCAAGGTTCTTCTTCACCTGGGTGTCTTCCAGTCTGATCGCTGGCTTACATGATTGGCCACCGCAGTGTGACGTCAGTTGTGTTTCTCCAAAAGTTGATTCAGTTTCAACTTTTTGCCATAGGGCCGTTGTGTTTTTTTCCAGCATCCCCTGCTGTCCCCACCGCTGCAGCCTAAATGCACTACCCACGATCAAATGAATGGGAGGACTAGCATTTTTGCCACAGCGCCTGATTTGGTCTAAATTCAGCCTAACAGGTTATGCTGTGTTATAACAATATCAAGCTACCTACACCTTTGCTTCTGACAGACTTGAGCCACTAGAGGTTCTGGTCAGGTACATGGTACTATGCTAGTTTTAGGGATTTTCCTTGTGAGGACAGTCTTGGCATCCACCACATAAGTATGTATCATATAAAGCCTTATAAGGAGACTTTTATTATGCTTTAACAAGGCTCAGACAGATTACCAATGGTGTGTAAGACTGCATTTGTTGTTTTTACAGGCAAAATGGCCTGACTGGGTTTAAAATAGTAGGTGGAAAGTTGCCACGCTTGGGGCAGTTGGGGACAACATTGTTTCTCATTGACTTTGATCATCCAGATTTCATCCAGATCAGATTCCCACCAGCTGTTTTTTTTCACACTGTCATTTCAGCAGCCATGAGCTAACACCTCTCCCCAAAATGGATACAAGTTAGGATGGTCTGTGATTAACTGACTACAGTGGCAAGTACTTTGTTGCACATGTGTCTCAGAAGAGAAGATCACTCCCATTGTGCATGGACTCCAGAGTAATGGGGGGCTTATAAGAAACACATGTCATACAGAAGAAGGAATAACTTCCCATACAGACACCTATTGTGCACATATTTCTCTCAAATGAATAAATTACTTCATTTGTGACTGTGCATACCGATGAGAGTTTCTTGTTGGCTTTGATTTCAGCAACAGCACCAGGACTTTTTTAGAGATGTAATGCTTTCCATTGTTTTCCGTCTCACTCTGCCAATCCCGAAGGATTGGTAGTTTGATCAAATGATCAAAGTACACTGTTGTATCTGTAAAACATATGGCTATTGAATCTGCTTTATCACCACACTCTGGTATTTTACCATCCATACTTGTGCTGAGTCTGCCCTGCAGGGATCCCACTTACTGAGCAACCCAGACTTTGTTCAATATTTTTCCTGTTGCAGTTTTGCCTTTGGTGTTGAGTGCCCACTTTCTATCAACCTGCTTTGTCCGTTTTTTCTAACTTTTTGAGATCCCTCGTTGACCATAATGTTCTTCCACAACCCCCAGCTTGTTGCAAACTTTCTAACTTTCAGATCACAATGACAATATCACTATGGCAAAACAAGGCACAGGAATGGGTTGATGTATTGCTACATGGTGTAGCAGGATAGGAGAAGAAGATTAAATAAATGGATTTCACTTATACAGCGCTTTTCAACCTTAGTGGTTCCCGCTTTACGGATTGGTCTCATTCACCCATTCAAACACACACCGATGGCAGCAAGCTACCATGCGAGGTGCTGGCCTCGATCGGAATCAACTTAAGGTTCAGCGTCTTGCCCAAGGACACTTCAGCATGTCGACACTGTTTTAACACAGGCCTGATTTCAGTCTGAATGCTCACTTAGGCTGTATTCAGACCAAATCAGGCACTGCGGTGAAAATGCCAGTCCTCCCATTCATTTGAACGTGGGTAGTACGTCACCCTGCGGTGGCCAATCACATAGGTCGGCGATCAGACCGGAACGCGCCAAGGTGAAGAAGAACCTTGATTACCATGTAGCATTGTAGCATTCTGCTGTTTACTGAGCAGCTGTGAAGATGGAAGAGAGACTGATTGATTGCCGCCGTGATGACTGTACATCAGCTGTTCAAACCTGTCATGACCGAGTACAAAGACATTAATCACCGTGCAGTCGCTTTCCGTTGTATTGTTCTTCAAGTTGGGATTGTTAGTTAGTATTTATACTTGTGCTACAATCAGCATGGCCATGTAGAGACACTCCCACACCACCACACAACCCTGCACTAATCGCCACAATGCCTGATTAGGTCTGAATACAGCCTTTGTGTGGATAGAAGGCTAAAACTGAGAGAAAAATACTGTATGTGTTTTCTGATTTAGCCTGCTTAGTTTAGAGATAGTCTCTGTATCTGTAGTTGAAAGGAGGGTGTCAGTATTAGCACCAAAGGGAATGTAGTTTGTTAATGCCTGCTTGCATAGCACTAATACCTGCTGCTTGTCTGTGGCTAAAGGTATCATGGAATTATAATTCATTAAGGACATGTTATGACAGAGATTACTGTGGTTAATCCCATCCTGAGTGATTCACTCCAGTGGTTAAAGAGGAAAAGATAAGATGCCTAAAGAATTACATCAGTCAAGTCACATCATTGCAGTAACACCGCCTGAATATCAAGACAACAGTGTTACACATGACCTCCTTCAAGTTGTCTAGGAGAGAACGACTGAAGTGAAGAGAGCAGCTCCTTCTCACTTTACTCTGTGTGCTTCTCATTGCGCGCACCAGTTAAGATGTGCAGCTGTTCACTTTTCATCTGTTTCAGCTGACTCTGCTGCAGATTATAGTGCTGCCCAGATGTGATGTACTGTTTGCTCAATAAATCTCTGGGCTTTGTGTTAAGAGTCAGTGAAAGCAGCTGCTGCTATGAACAACAGCAGGAACAACAGAACTCATTAGCTTTCAAAAATTTGAGACTATCACGTAGCAGCATTTTACAACATGGAAATGGATATATTATATATACTGCATAAATTATGGAAATAATTATACTATCACCACCATGGCTGTAGTTTGATCTGTTTGGCTCTGGCTTGTGTTCTTTCATAGTTTGCTCAGTTTGACCTGATCTTTTGTGGTGGCTCGAGCTCAGGGGCTGTTGTTGTATCTCTGTTGTCCTACTGTGACAGACCAGGAAATATTGTATGCATATTACCATTCTCTTATCTGACAATTCTCTATTAGATTACAACAGATTTACTTTCCAGTAACATCATCTGTGCTGTTTGCACTATAGAGTACTGTACCTCCTTAACTGTACCTTAATTTTGCTATTGTCCTTTAAAGATCCCCTCCAGACATGTATTAAAACATATACACAAAAAGTCAGCTTGGAACAAGAATGTCTCTGATATGTTTTTTTCTACAAAAAAAAGTATAATTTTCATATTAAAATCCTTAAAAAGGCATCTACTCCTTCTAGCTCATTAAATATTCCAGAATCTATGACTATACACTTTTTGTTCATTTCTAAAGTTTTTCTGCTGGACAGCAGGTGTTTCCTGCTTCACTGTAAAGTCCATTCTCAGTGTATGTGGAGGCTTCAAGTTTCCACATCACACTTTTGCAAGTTGAATACTGGACCAGGATTGGCTTCCAAACTATTCTAAACTATATGTCACACATCATGCTTGTAGGCCCGCCCCTTAAAATCGGATTTTCAATAAGCACATGGAAACTTTCCACTTTCAGCAGATGAATGTGAAAACATCCTGCTTGTGTCAAACTCTGCACAGACATCATTCTGTACAGTGAAGATCAAACATTCAACTGGAGGAACAAGAAGAAAATATTTTGGAGTGAGAAGTGAGAAGTTCATTATAAAGAGGAACTCCACATCAAATTTTTATCCACATCAATAGCAGTCTACTCATCATGGTTAGTTCTACTTAGCCGGTGTTTGATGATGTCTTCTGTGGCTCTGGAGGAGTTTTGTAAAGTTCGATGTCATCAGAGTTATCCTGGATTGAACTCTAAGAGTTCGAGGTTAAAGGCATGTCGAGATTTCAGTGATTCTGTAGTGATCCCGCTCTTAGAATACAGGCCTCCTGTGTGTCCCCAGAGTTAAAAAGAAGTCAGCAGACTGCAGGGCTTTTTCCTATCATGCCCCCCCCTTCCTCTGTATTAACCTCCTTGCTGACATCAGACAGTCTGACTCTGCTGAGGCCTTTAAATCCAAACTGAAAACTTTTATTTTTGCCTTATCTTTTAATTAGTTACCTATAAAGAGAGAGCGCAATTAAGTCCCGCCCACACCGGAGGGGAAAACAATTCATCGTTCTCCATTGACTTTGTATTGCGTGAAGGTCCATCCTTGTCACTTTGGCCTGCTTGCAAACAACAGAAACATGTCTAAAAGCTGCTGTGTGGTGGGATGCACTACCAACAGAGTAAAGAACCCAGAACTAAGCTTTTATAAGCTGCAGAACCCAAAGAATGAACCTTTAAGAAGACAAAAGTGGATACAGACGTGAGGCATCAGATGGGAGAATGGGAAAACTGTGGGGTTCTGACACTCAGCTGAGGCTGTGCTTTGATTCTTATTAGATAAGTTGCTAATTTGGCCAGACAAACTGTAGAGGCTGAAGCTAAATAAGCTATGGAAGGCCTGGTTTTGATCTTTGTTAGGTTAAATGATGATTTTATCTGGTGATTCGCTCAAAGAGTTGTAAATATAAGTATTTGACTTCTGGCCATTCAGTGGGATAATTTCTCCAAGAAAAGCAAGGTCACTGAGATAGAGCGACAATATTGAGTTTGTCCTCTCTGGTACACACAGGGTGCTAATATAGATAATCCTTTGACATGTTGAAATCTAATGTTTTTAGCTAGCTACAGGCATTTTGTTAGTGTTTCAGCCCTTGGTTGCATATTGTGGCACCAATTGGTTTCCCCTCTGATGGTTGTGGTTTTGGAGTATGACGCGTTGCGCTCTGTCTCTAATTTTTGGACATTGGGTCCTCATACCTGTTACCATTATCCTTTAGGTGGGCTGGTCTCAGTCTCAATATATAATAATATACAATAATTATAATAATATTAATCCTTAATTATTGGAGTCCATGTCTGTCCTTCCAGCGAGAATACTGTAAATTTCTGATAAATCTGGATCTGTGTCCTCCAGGAGACTCAGCGGTTCTTTTTCCAGGTCTCCATGGTATAGAGGAGGACATTTGGCCCAGGCAGCACCTGGAAGTTTGGTTTGGTTTTATTCAGTCATAAACAGCCAATAACACACTAATCCAAATATTCACAAAACAAAAAAACTAAAGAAGAAAACCAAAATAAAAGACACAAAGAAAATCTTCATATATTATGTTTTTCTTATATGTTTACAGCCTTTCCAGCTAATATTGTCTTTATGTTTCTCTGTATTATAACAAAACTGCTATTTCTGTCCACTCTGTCCACATTACCTTTATTTCCTGTCTGTCCGTCCTGGTAGAGGGATCCCTCCTCTGTTGCTATTCCAGAACTTCCTTCCTTTTAATTTTCTGTTAAAGTTTCTTTTTGTTTTTTTGGGGGGGAGTTTGTCCTTGTCTGAGCTGAGGGTCTAAGGATAGAGGGTGTCGTATGCTGTACAGACTGTAAAACCCATTGAGACAAATGTGATTTTAGGCTATATAAATAAAATTGACTTGACTTGATTATTATTACAACCAATTTCAACCAAGTACAGCTGTGATCTATTTCTTGGAGTTTAGTCTGAAGCTTCCTGGAATAAAAGGGGCGGTTTCAACAGTGAGATAACTTTCAGTTCAAGTTAAGCGAAATCGAAATCAGTTAATTACAGTGTTGTTATTGCAGGAACATTCCTCCTCTGATCTTATTGACTATCTGATCATACAGTGGCAGTCTGTCAGTTTCTTCACATAATGTTTGATTTTGTTCGGCTGACATCAAAACCTGACATTTACTGTTGATGTTCTGGGTCAGTCCTCTACATTTGAACCTGTAACCACAGGTGGAAGAAACATATATGTACACCAAACTGCATAATGGAGCCAGAAATGCATTCAC
Source organism: Macquaria ambigua (assembly GCA_008360985.2). Lineage (NCBI taxonomy): Eukaryota > Metazoa > Chordata > Actinopteri > Centrarchiformes > Percichthyidae > Macquaria > Macquaria ambigua. Next base: position 98,385 of record VMKM01001483.1, read on the forward strand.
TGACATTTGTTTTCTCATATGCAGTATGTCTACACATGTAGAGGAACGTCTGATTTCTCTATTATTGCGCTTAGAGATGTCTTTGTATGTGAGCCAGGATGATCACCTGAGCTGCAGATTGAGGTACAAGGCTCCCTCCTATTGGCCGCTGAGGGAACAGAACATCATACAGAGAAACCTGCAATCGTAGGCTTCATGGACAACCTGTCTGTTAATAGCTAAAAAAGCTGTCACTTGTGAATTATAATGCCAATGTCCTCACAATACTGGATCCTCTTATTTTAACGGAGTGAGTGGAGGCTTAATGCTGCAAACTGACCAGAGAGGAAGGATTTGAGTTATTCTGTAGAAGAGAATAACTAAGTTCTTTGCTACATTCGTTCTGTAGCAAAAGGCTTGGTTCTGTTTAGTCCCTTTGCTACAGAATAACTACAATTATGTTATTCCTGAACATCTAAAAACCTGTGTGGGAGAAAAAGGGTCAAAATATTTGACATCTGTGATCTTAAATATCTAAAAACAGTCATTAATTGTTCTAAAAACAGTCATTAATTTCAACTGTAAAACAGGGAACCTGTATCTTTGACAAATTTTCATTCTAGAAAGTGTGAAAACTATATTACAGTGTTACATTATATGCATTACTACATTAGAGTTGTGTCAGAGCCAAGAGAGAGTCAGCAGTCAAATAATCAGCTTTAAAATAGCTTCGAAAAGAAAATGAATAATAAATTAAACTAAACTAGATGTGTGATGCTGAACAGATCTGTCAATAACGACAGAACAGACTGCATTTTGATAATTATAACTGCTTTTAATATAGATTATATGATCATATGGTTGTACAGCCATTGCTGGACAGATTTTATTTTAGTAATCAGATCCAGTGAATAAGAAAAAAAACAACAACATTTGCAACTGACCAATGAACTCATGAATGGTTCAGTTATGGACATGTTAGTACATGTAGGTCTATTAGTACTATTAGCTCTTGATTTTACTCTTGAAGTTATCCCCCTACACACACACACACACACACACACACACACACACACACACACACAGTCGCTCTACAAGGTCAAGTTCAAGGACACAACACAGTGAATGCTGTAAGCCTGCATTATAACCATATATGAAAATAACTGCCTGTATTTGAGTTAAGGCCCGGGTGGTACGGTTGAAATTAATATTGATATATACTGTTTCATGATATGGCAAAGAAAAAAAAACAAAAATGGAATATTTGGATAATTACACTGATGTTCACTACAATGACCTGTGTTGCATCGTTATACATTACATCAAACCAAACTTCATACATAAATCAAATAATTAAAATAAGACATTTTCTTAGATTATGATTACAATGTGCCCATAATTATTAATTTAGACAACAGAATTTGGTAAAATGATAGGACAATATGTTCATATAATCACAAAATGATTATACAGAAAGTTATATTGAGCCATTCCCTCCTTCTGCTAATCTTTAGTAACTGGAATGATGATAAAATCTATTTATTTACTTTTCACCTTAATCAGACTTGGTGGAAATGACAGCAGAATTATCAATAGGCGGATTAAGCTTCCATCATTCTCCTACTGTTTGCATTTATGTTGTGTCTTTAAAGGCTGCTATGTTAAATGTGATCTAGTCCGCTGATTTGTGCTGTCAAACCTGTGAAGTTCTGTCTCTCTGCTGCGGGTGTCCTCTAAGGTTCATTTACACCACCATCAAACACACAACATGCAGAGATTATATACTCCAGAGTTTTAGTATAGCAGTCTAAAATGTGTGTAAACTGGTCTCAGTTTAACCTCCACTGCACCACTGAGTGTCCAGCACCGGACTGAACCACTTTTGTGTTGTTTAGCGTCATACAACCAAGGCTAAGTTACCAACCAGGCAAAGTGGACTCAAAGTCCCAGAAGCCCAGGGATCCTGGCCCCTGAAAGCCCCAGGATCACTATGTGTTGGTGGATTTGTTCTCTATAATTTTATAATATGCGCCACTTGAGTGCAATTTCACCTGAGGTCCTAAGGGCCTTATGATTACTCCTACATCATGACCTCATCCTGAGGCTGTCTTGTAGATGGAGACTAAATCAAAATCTGAATATTTTTGAGTCTACCAACCTCAGATTTCCAGGTCTTCAATGAGAAACTCAAGATCTTTGCCTTCTAGATAAGTGAGCCGTAACATATAATCCATGGAGTGAGTGTGGATGCCAGTATGCAGGCAGCAGGCTGTTTATTAACCCACAGAGTAATGTGCCTGTTGTCACCACTTCTGAACATCAAGGAGACCAGCGCAAAGAAACAAACCGGCCACCGACAGCACCGAGCTTCAATTTCTTCAGTTTCATGACCTGCTTCCACATAGGCGTCAGGTACGGCTGCAGGCGGTTTAATGAGCCGCAGTAATAATGAAGTATGGAGCTGGATGAGGAGCTGGCAGGCTGCTGTGTGCTGCATGGAGGCGGAGCGACAGGCATGCTGCACAATGGCTGCAGGCACAACACACAGGTTTACATGGTGGCCCTTTTACCCATAAGTTCTCTCAAAGCTGAGCAAGGTTTAATTATAGTGGAACTTACCAAAAAATAAATAAAAAGAAGCTGAAAAACTCCTGTGACTAAATATACTTTCCTATATGGAATTCAGGACTGTGAAGAACAGTGAAGTGAAACCACACAGATGTTTAAACTCTGTATAGACTGTTTTATATTCTAATTGTATTCAATGTTTAATGTAGTCTTGTGTGTTAAATGTTATAAGGCAGTGTGCAGAACTGCAGAACTTTCAAAAGTTGATTCATTCTTGACCTTCGAAACAAAAAAATCTTAACTCAAGGTTCACTTACTAGCTTTTTCTGGAGCTTTCGCATCTCACTGTCTTCCTCAGTGGATGGAGTTTGCTCGGATGTCATGGAGATGGCTCAGTCACCATTACATGATGATGATGAAGTATGGGAAAACTGACTTTGGTCCTGTGATTACAAACATAGGAAGACCATGAAATGCTGTTGAAAGCTCCAGAAAAAGCTAGTATAAGGACCTTGAGTTAATTTTTTTTTGCAAAATTGTTATGTTGTTTCCAAACATGAAAATATCCTGCAAATGAGGCTTCACAGGAAATGTGTGTAAATGACCCATTAGACATCTAGAATATTTCATTTTCAAGTAAAAAAAAAAAGAAAACAGCAGCTCAAGTTCATCAGACTACTGAGGTCAAACGTCAGTCTATCCACAGCTCAGTCTGATCAGCATATTAACAGAGATCAATTACACTCAGTGAATAATGTTTTGAAATCCTGTCTTAATGTTTGATATGATTAATGTTTCATACCAAACATTTTTAAAAGCATGTTTGAAAGATCAGTTTCTACCCTCTGACCATCACAGAGAAGCTGTTACAGTAAGAGGATAAAAACTGAGGGTTAAAGGAAAAGAGAACCTGCAGTGTGTCCAAAATTAAAATGTTGGAAATCTGGGAAGCTGCCACAGCCAACATGGAAAATTACTTTCACCTTGCCCGCTAAGTTTGCACGTCATAATGTGCTACTATTAAAGATGAAAACAAACATTTTTTTCATTTTAATTTTATTTTCATATAAATGACCGCTCCTGTTGCTTCCTGAAAACCAGTTGTTAATGGTGACCTCATGCTGAACTAGAAGGTAAAGAACTCCAGTCAGATAACATTGTGTTTTTTTATCATGTCCTATATTTGGTAAAGTGACAATAAATTGGTATGTTCGTCAAATGAGGTTTTGGTGTCAGTCCCTCGGAATCAATGTTCAACAACATCAGTTCAACAGTGACACAGAGAGAAATCTACATTTTTAAAAATGTATATATATATATGTATATATATATGAATCTTAATGTTGCATTAATGTTCCTATAACTGTAAGTATGTGCTGTCCAAATATTTGGACAAATTATGTTTTGATGCTTTGGCAACTTTGAATTGAATTGAATTGAATATCATGTAGGCACTGAGGTCAATTTCAAGGGTATGCAAAAAATAGACCAGAATGCAATGCAACTGCAGGACAGGTTGAGTTTGAAGTAAGAATAAAAAGGTATTTAGGCAAGCTAAATGCTGAGAGACTATGGTCGAATGACAGAACATAGAGGTCAGTTGCTGCACTTCACTTTTGCTGATTCTGCTGCTGACCCAGCGTTTCATCTGTGCTCATGTGCTCAGCACTTGCTCTTGTTTTCACGTCAGTATTTTGTTGCAGCACTCAAGACACTCCTGATAAACTGCAAGCTTTGACAGGATCCCCGATAGAAATAATTCAAAATCTTGGAAGTGTGATTGACGGCCACCTTAACTTCACAGAAAATATTGACTAAGCCACACAGAGATTGTATCTACCTGCGTAGGAAGTGGAATTATTTTGGAGTAAGTAAACCCTGGAAATGGTGTATAGAATCTGGCGGTAGTATTTTATTAATAATGGAAATCTGACTGTTAGAAATCGATTGAAATGACAGAAAACAGTAAATATAGCTAAAACATTTATAGGAAAGCCCCAGATGAGAAATGCGGATTAATATATATTATAAGGAGCAAAGATTCCACATCACAAATGATCCTTTCCACATAACATAGCCCTTCTCTCTTTGTAATTTTACAGCACAAAAAATCATGTTGTCCAACTGTTTGTATTGTCAGTTGTCTTTTACTGTTTTTGCATTGTGATGAAGCATGAGACAATCAAAGGGGAGCAGAAGATGTGCTCACTGTCAGCTCTCCTCAAGATGAAAAGAGTAAAATTAAAGAACTTAGAAATATTGTCGTATTATTAGTAGTATTATATTGAGGGATAGATGGATGGATAAGAATAATGTTAATAAGCATGGAAAAATACAACTGAGGCTTGCTTGCTTATACTCCTCCTGTGTTAGAGCCGTTAGTCTCGCAGAGGATGAGATGAAGCCTGAACTAAGTCAACACGAGGCCTCTGCTGTTTTGTATCAGGTGCAGAGAAACGGCATCTTCACTTCACATTCTGACTGCAGGGAGACATTGTAAGCGTGCAGCACTTTGTAAACTCATTTACTGAAATTCACCGCTCACCTGACGCCCCATTGTTTCACCTTTCAGCCCAAGAATGCATGATTTCATTAATTTAATTCAGTGCTGATTTCCCTGCTATCTGGCTGGTTTATTTTCATCATGTCTATGTTGACTTTGGAAAATAAAATCGCATACCTGAGTTTCGTCATTTAATGATTCCAGTCGGTTTCCGTCTCTTAACATAAGAGTCGAGGTGCAGTACGCAGGTATCGTACCCACGTGCCGCTCGCATCGTTTTTCATTTTTTTCAGCCCCATTTCGCAGGTTAACCATATACATGTAAAGTGCTGCTGAACTTCAGTATTTAGTCACAGAAAAGATTCTGTCTAAATGATCCTCGAAGCTTCCTGACACAGCAGATCCACGCGGACACTCCTCTCCGCACACATGATGCAACTCACTTCAGGTTTCTTCAAAATAGCTTTTGTTGCGTCAGATATTGTCTATTTAATTTGCTTAACTCATTTATCATGCAGCTGTACTATAGGGAAAAAAAAACTATAATAAAAATACATATCACATCAGACGGGCAGATGCACAATATCAACGGACTCAGAGTGGACCAGGACATATCCAGCTCTTTAACTTTCCAAGAAGAAATATTACTAAGTCACTTCAGAGGCTCTGCTTGTAGGAGCCCCCTGATCCTCGGGCCCCTGGTCCCGGTAGGTCCGGCACTATAGATAAAAGCCTATGCAGTTATCCATCCATGTTTCTTGGTGTTTCAACATTAAGGTTTTTAAAATCCAGCATTTTAGTGGGCACGTTCTTGGGTTTTGATATGTTTTCATTACCACCGCCATTAAGCCATGCGTATTTCAACTCTCTTCTTACAATGGGCTATCATAATTGTATTTTATATTGTTTTTATGCGTGTGTGAATAAAGTGGTTGTATTTGTGTTTGCAAGCTCGCTTGCCTCGAATTACCCCTTGAGGAACCAAAAAAAGATTTTTAAATCGAATTGCACTGAATTGAATTGCACGTGCAAGCAATTTAATAAAATCATAAATCTACGCAAAACATACCAAACGAACGAAACGGCTGCGAGTTATTCTAATGCACAGAGCTCACAGCAGTACAGGCTACAGAAACATTTAAGTTAAAACTGACACCAAATGAGGTCGAAACAAAACAGGGAACATTATCAGCATTGCAGCTTAACATTGGAGATGATAATGCATCTTAATGCTATTTCAATCAGTGCGGTTATTAATATGATTTTGCGTGCATGAGCAGTTATTACTATCAAATTAATTTCTCATGATTGGTAGTCATGGGTTTGTAGATAACACATCATTGTAATTACTTTGAACAGTTTTATTTTTGCGATCATTTTTGTATTTGTCGTTATACTGGAGGGCAGGATTCTGGGTGATTATGTCAATCATCGGCCCATGCATACATACTATGCATATTGCTGAAGATAAAATGTTCTTATATAAACACATTAGTACTTGTCTATTATCTGTCTGTGTATAATTATGCAGTAATTAACGGCCCAAAAAGAGCCCCATCTCTCTCCTCCAGTCCTTAAAACAGTGTCAAATGAGCAGGAGACATTATAACAGCAGATTACATATTACTCTGACTATGGGAGAAACAAACAAAAATGCTGTTATTTCATTGAGAACTGTGTTGATCATTTGTGAAGTAAAACACACAGGCTACTCGCGGGTCAGTAATACTCTTATTTGGAACGCAAATGAAGGATTTTTGGATGTAGTTTCCTTTAATCTGACGGGTCTCTTCATCTGGTGTTGACGCGGATTTCTGTTAGTTAATGATTTATGGAGAGAGCAGTCGGGTTGTTTGTCTTCATACCGGTCATACTGCTTATATTGGACCGTGCCGGTGCTCATCGCTGGGACAGCATGGCGTCTTCACTGTCATCTGCACGGTAGCAAACACACACGCGCGCGCGCACACACACACACACAAACAGGAGAAGCTTAAAGGTGTGCGGTGGCCTTGAACTTGAGCTCATTACATCCGTCTGTCTTTCTGTCTGCACCCTCCTCCCCTCCCTCTCTCTCTTTTCGTGTTAAACTTGACCTTGACCCTCAGGGGCCAGTCTGCCCCCCCCCCCAACAGGACCACACTATGGGAGAGAGACTGACTGTCTGGGTGGTTTGTGTGTGAGTGCACGCGGATGTTTGTCTGCAGGCCCCGACTGTTTGAAAACTTCAGACACAATTCAATGCAAAGCTTTTTAACCCTGCAGTTGGTGTCAGTTTGGTCGTCAGTGAACTCATGTTCAGGTGTTATTATATTATGGGATGGAGGAATATAACTCCGCACACACACCTTCACAGAGAGGATCTTTTATATTAGCTGTTATCAACGACTCCGTGTATCCATGAAGCATACTTTTTTTTCTAAACCCAACCTTACTTAATTAGCTACTTACTAATTTCATTTTGTTTTATTTTGATTTATTTTACTTGAACTTGAAACTTAATTCTTGACATTAGGAACAGTAGTTTGACAAAAAACAAAAAATAAATAAAACAAAAGAAACAACCAAAAATCAAACAAACAAAACAACTTTGGCTCTTATTTTTTTACATTTATATTTAATCGCCAAACGTTCGACCGGAAAAAAAGATCAATTAAACAAAATACAAAAAGAAGAAAACAGAAAAAAAAATAATAGAACAAATGGCTCTGTTCTTTATTTCTTTCAGCCATCTCTCGTAGTCAAAAATATGTAAGCTATAACGGCTTAAAGCTTTAAATCCTAATTTCAAACTTCAAATTTCAGAGCAAATAGCTGAAATACTTTATTCTTCATTTGTCTTTGTTTTCACTTTGAAGTGTGCCGTCAGCTCTGAACATACTGTATTATTAATTCAGTCTCCACCAAAGCTCAAACAAGTAGTTGTGGCGATTTGTTTCCCCTTACTGCACGCTCCAGACTGACGAGCAACGCTCAGTGGAAGTCACACGGAGAGAAAACAGCCACATCTGTGTGTTTTCTGGCCCGCTCTCATCCACATCGCTCCCCGCTGCTTCCGCCTCCATCACCTGGAGCCGCTTCACACCTGCTTCTGACGTCTTCTGCTGCTGTTGAGGGAGAAACGTTTTTTAAAATGAGATCTAATGCAAAAAAATGTGTATTTTACGGAATCAATTCTGCGGTATGGTACATGGACTTCTCCAGCCCCTAGGTCCCTAAAAAGGAAGATAAAATATATCACATAAATAGCCTACCAGTGCGGATTCCCTGATGTACCAACCAAAATAAAAATAAACTAAAGTCAAATAAGACAAAATGAAATACAATACTAGTCCAGCTTTTACCTCTTCAGTCCTGCTGCACCCTCTGTAAGTTTCAGCTTTACAAGTTCATGTTGTTGTGCGGCTGGCAAGCTTGTCCAGCCACAGAGATTACCCATGATCCCATGGTTTCCACAGATACCAAATTTGTGTAAAATAATGTGTATAATGTCCAAAAATCTGTATAAAATAATGCTCAATCTGCATGCTTCCATTTGAAGTAATACGCAAAAACATGGCGTCTTATACGCATCACAAACGCTCAATTGAGAGCATTCTGCACGCAGAGTGTGCACGAGGAGGTTCATCTACCTTAAAAGTTATTTTTTGAAGAAAAGCGTCAGAAGATTTTATTTCAAACAGCACCAGGCGCAGTTTGAGACTCTCTCTCACATAAATTCAAAACCATAAGCAGCCAGTGAAATGATCACGCAAATAACGCACGCGGCTCAGAAGCGCCGTGAAAACCTTTCTGGACTGCTTTGAACCGAAGCCATATTTCTCAAATCTTAAGACCTCCAAATCCCTTCCATAAATCCCCTTTACGCTTCCTTCAGTCAGGTGGTGTGAGAGCGGAGCAGACTAAAAGCACACATCAATGAATTCTGAGAAATGTCCAAGTGGGTACAATTATTTTAATAATCAAATGTTTCTTTTGAAAAGCTGGAAATACTCCTGGTATGTTATGATTTTTTAAATACTTTTATGACAACGATAAACTTTTTTTCATGCATTTGGCAGCGCCGGTTATAAGTCTTTAAATGTGTCCATAACTCTGGGGAATATTGAGCATTTTTACACCGGAGTTAAATAATTATAGGTAATATTTAGGATAAACATATTATCATTAACAAAAAAAATACTTTTTTTTCATCGTACATTTTTTTCAATGTCAAAATTTTTTCAATGTGATTTTTATATGACTACATTTTCATCTTTGTGTCAACTGCAGGTGTATTCACATGTAGACTAAAGACAATATGTATCTAACATGAGTTATATAAACTAGTCAGTGGTTCAAATACCGTTTGCATAAGCGCGCGCTCCCCGTGCGTACTTACGCACAACCCAAAACATGTCTGTTCAAGTGATTTATTTTTTGGTTTCTAAGCTCACAATGATAATGTCACTCTTCCTGGCAGAAGATCAGAGACTTGAGTTGGACATAATGCAGCTGCTGCACGAGGAAAAGCGGCATATTGGGGGAGCTGAACCACTTCACGAAGCTCATGCTCCTCTCGTGCCACAGCTCGAGCCTCATAAAAATATTTTTTCTTTGACTGACAATCCCCAACAAGTCTCTTCTTCTCCTTTTTTTCCCTTGTCCCATCACGTGATCAGCCGGCCTCATCCAATGGACACGCGCCCTCCCTCCTCTCCTGGTCCCGGGGGCTTGTTGCGTCAAGGCTGCGGCTGGGATGTAACTGGAGGTCCGGCCGGTTACCGGGAGTCTTTGCCTCCGAGCGAGCGCCGTCACTAAACGGTGCAGCAAGGCAGCGCACGCGTGCTATGACAGTGCGCGCGACTGTACATGTGAATTAGTTGAGCCGTGTGTGAGCAGGAGAGCCAGCGGTCAGAGAAGACTAAATGCGCACCAGTTCACCTCATTCAGTCAATGTAGCAGCTCAGAGCACGGAACCGGACAGAGTCAGAAAGGAAACGGCGACGAACGGAGGCCAGACCGGGAAAAGGAGCGCCTATGACAGCCTCCCTGGTCCTAAACCCTCGCTGGCCAGCGGACACGGTAATGTTTGTGTATGACAACAACCTGGACGACCTGAACAAGAACATGGAGGGGCTGGTGGGCAGCGGCAACTTCGCCGCTAGCCAGTGCCGCAACATTATGGCGCACTCGGCGGCCGCCGCTGCTCTGGGCGGCCACCCATCCGGCCTGGTGCACTCTTCGGCTGGCTACTCCACAGTGGACGTGTCCGCTTCAGGCTCTAGCGAGACAGGCGCCTCTTCGGGGAAGCAGTGCGGGGCCGGACCGTGTCCGGCGGCCGCCGTGCCGCACCAGAGCTCCTCTGCCGCCACCGCGTTACCGTACAGCTACTTTGGTAACGGCTACTACCCATGCAGGATGGGGCGGGGTTCTCTGAAGTCGTGCACCCAGGCGGCCGGAGCCGCGCTCAGCTCGCAGTATATGGACACGACGGTGAACTCTGACGAATACTCGAACCACCGGGCCAAAGAGTTCGCCTTTTACCACGGCTACCCGAGCCCGTACCAGTCCATGGCCAGCTACCTGGACGTGTCGGTGGTCCAAACGCTGGGCACCGGGGAGCCGCGCCATGACACCCTGCTCCCCATGGACAGCTACCAGCCCTGGGCTCTGACCAACGGCTGGGGGGGACAGATGTACTGCTCCAAGGACCAGGGACAGGCCGGACACCTCTGGAAGTCCGCTCTGGCTGGTAATACACCGTTTTATTCTCCTTTAAAACGATCTTTGTACAGTCGGGTATTTAAAGGACCTTTGTGTAGCTATGTAGAATGACGTACAGGCTTACTGCTAGACAACATTCAGTAATGTGTGACATATGTTATTAGGAAGAAATTATAGACTTTCCTTTTAAAGCAACCCATTTACTGACATGATTAATATGCTCTGATAATTAAACACAGTCTTAGTTATTAAGACATAGTTAATAGGACGACTTCTCTCTACTATAAATAAAGAAACAGTGTGCTTTAAGCAGAGACTTGTGGCTGATGTTAATCACAACTCAAACAATCCCAGCGGCTCTGGGGGCGTTTTGTGCAGCTGCAGCGCAAATTAAAACACGCTGTTTGGAGCGAACCATCATTTTATCACAATGCCAGTATGTGATAACTTAGAGATGAACTGCTCAGGACGATATTGATATTTAGAGTTGCTCGGCCTCATCATGCTCGTTAAGGCAAGGCCATTTATTAATCAAAAGGTCAAGTGTTGCCTGGTGACTCATATGTTAACCTGATAATTAGCTAATTATCAAGTGACTAATGCTCCTATTGTATTGTTAACATGGCGATATAACATTTAGCAGAATAATAATGAATTGGAAATATCAGCACACTGATCCAATTGAACTGCGTTTTAATTTGTGATTTTAAAAAAGGCCTGTGTGTTCATTTTGGACATGACAGCTCTCTTCAGATCTATCTGTCATTATTTATCACACACAGGCAAACTGAAATTATGCATTGGAAATCACCAAATACAAAACAATCAAAAGAGGATATAAAGAATAATAAGAACACACATTTCCATGTGCACACACAAACATGCGCACTACGTTTGAGGAGAGAAGGTGCAGGTCAGCTTGAATTTGCAGCCGCATGGTCGTGCTGCCTCCAGACAACAGACATCCACCATGTTGTCTGTCTGTGTCGCAGGATGGATGTCCAATCAGATGCAAGCATAAAGTCGCTGTTCATTTAGGCCGTAGACTCTAAATGCAACACAGCATGCACACCTTTGCCTGTATTACACTTTGCTAGAAACCGACAAGCGTGGAAGTGTGTGCCGGTGTGTGCAGCCTCGACCTCAGACCGCCTGTCTGTCTCTTTGTCCGCTTTCTAACAGATGTGGTGGCGCACCAGCACGACGGCTCGCCTTTTCGACGAGGCAGGAAGAAGCGGATACCGTACACCAAGCTCCAGCTCAAGGAACTGGAGAAAGAGTACGCAGCCAACAAATTCATCACCAAGGACAAGAGGAGGAAGATCTCCGCCGCCACCAACCTGTCGGAGCGGCAGATCACCATCTGGTTCCAGAACAGGAGGGTGAAGGAGAAGAAGTTCGTGGCCAAAGTGAAGACCAGCGCGCCCTAGCATGCAGGTTCCTGCGCTTTGGACGATTTAATGAAGGAACATGGTGCATTTGCGTGTTGTATGAACTGAGAGAAATGACAAAAAAATGGGGAAAATAAAGAAACTCGACGTGGTACTCCTAACGGACTGGGACTGTGCGTAGCCTACCCGTGTGCGTCAACAAAAACAGGAAGAAAAAGACGAACAAAAAAGGACAAAGGACAAAATAAGATAAAAGAAAAAACCAAAGCCCTCTGATAAACCTTCTCCTCAGAGGCATCCTGTAAATACAGCACCTTCCTGCCTGCTTCGATGTAACTGTCTGTCTACTGTCTGTGTTTTACTGTTTGTCAGTGTTGTCCGTGCCCTGTAGCCGAAAACACACTATTATGCTGTCCATACTGTTTATAACGCCTGTAAACCAGTAATCAAAGTATAGCGCAACACTTAATAAATTCTTTTAATCCCGATGTAGTCTCCAGCAGGTCTTATATATTTAAATACACCAATATGTAAAGTGGATACATTGCATTCGTGGCCGTACTTTGTTTCTGGTCGTCTCCTCCGCCAAACTATGCCCGTAAAATGTGCAAACAAATCCGCATCAAGTTCATATTCAAAGGCTGAAAGTTGATACCCGCAAAGTGGACAAACAGAGCAGGAGGATTCAGACTCCCCACGCAGATTAAACGTGTTTATGAGACTGTGAATTCATATTTGGATCAGGCCTCCCTCTGGAACATTACCACAACAATGCTATCCGTTTCCTGCTGTCATTTCACAGGCCTGTATGGACCCGTGTGAAAAATCAACTTCCCACTAATTACATTTGACCAAGTATTAACGTTCTTTACTCCAAATGTTAAGCCGTGAATTCAAAGTAAAACGCATCAAAGCAGAAAATGTCTTTATTTAGGATTTTTTCTCCCTCATGAGAAGGTTTAGTTTAAGAAGTGTATCTTCCTCCAGCTGCTCACTGCAACTTCCAAAATATCTCATGAGTATTCAGAACCTCGTTTTGTAAAGTTTTGCGACCAAAAGTAGACTTTAATAGTTGTATTTGAAAAGTGCTGGAGTAAATGTATACGATTTAATGAATTATATTCATTGAATGTATCTTAAACCCATCACTAATTAGACAAATTACCTAATTGCTTCCTGTTTCTGCAAATTGCAGCGTTTGCCAGTAATTAATATAACAAAGGCTGACAGGATTTTATTTTATTTATTTTTTACTTTGAAGTTGTGTTGAATTATAGTACCTGATCGCAATATTCGTCTTGAAAACGCCACGTTAATTTATAAAAGCAAAACAAAAAAACAACACACATATACACAAAAATACAATCATGGCCAAATCTTTAAAAAAGAAAAAAAATGAGCAGATTACTTTTATGTACGTGACGTGAGAAAGTGGCAAAGAGAGCAGAGATTTAGCAGGAAATGATAGAATAGAATAATTGCATTGAAACTAGTTTTTGTATTAAATGTCTCTATATTACGCAAGTGACCTGAAGTAGGCACATCCCGGCAGTAGAATAGAATAGAATTGAGACATTAGATTGTGCTTTTGTTTGTGCGTCCTGTGCATAGACTGCATTTTGTGTGTGTGTGTGTGTGTGTGTGAGAGAGAGAGAGAGAGAGAGAGAGAGAGAGACGCCCTTGACCTTGAGAGTCACGTGAGCAGCTGTAGGCTCGGCTCTAACTCAAATGTCCCGCGAACATTTTATGACAGCAGACCGCTGTGTCGTCTGGTCTGATAGAGCCACACACACACACACACACACACACACACTGCGGCTGCAGTTAAACTCCTCTCGCTCTCTCATCGGCAGGTTCCCGCGCGCCATTGATCCGCTCCTCACGGCGACAAGTGAGTGACGGTAGAGGGATGTTGGGTCATCATCCGCAGCAGCAGCACGGCTCATAGATTATAACCTCCCACAGACACCGTGTTTCTTAAAAACGTCAGCATTTTGCCACCGGGACACACCGGGAGCATGGATCACGGCTGGCGTTCAGTCATTACGGTGTCATGTTGTGAAACACTTGTCAGCTTAACAAAAATGTGTCCACCCAGCTCCTCTGTCTGTCAGCTCCAACACCGGAGCAGATAAACAGTCTGGGTGCAAAACTAGGCCTATCCTGCTACTGTAAAAACGCCCAGAACCCCGTTTAGCATCAGCCGAATTCTAGTCCACATTCGGCCAACAGCACGTGGGGATTATTTCCCAGAACATTCTCCACTTTGTTGTTTGGATATATTAACTACAGCCTTTAAAGCTCCACCCGCAGTCACGCAGAGTGTTTGTCCACTAGTGGCGTCATTCACATTGTCTTAAATGATCAGCTCTGAATCACGAAGTAATGAATTCTAATGTGAACCCGGTGTAGCCTATTAAACCTCCTTATTATTTCTATTTCTCCACATTTAAAAAAAATAGATGTTTAATGGTGCATGTGAAATACACTAAATGGTGCACTGAGAGCTGGTTGGAACTCAACACTGTCCGGTGTGGTTTTGACCAACGATGCAGGCATTTGCAGTTCGCTGTCTCTCCAACGCTTCCACAGCTCTCTCCAAAGCGTTGCGCATACTGCACTACATTTTACTGTTCATGTTATACAAGGCAAGATTTCATTAGCATTGTTGTGGTGAGATTTCACAGGTTTGACCAAAATATGAATTCACAGTCGCAGGAAACATGTTCGGTCTGCATGGAGAGGCTAAAATGAATTTTTAGCTGAAAATATAAATATTGTATATTGGCTGTGCTGAGGTGGTTAAATAGCGCTTATATATAGTTTCAGGTTATTTTATAGAAGTGAAATCAAACTTTAAACTGGACGTTTAAACAGACGCTACATTCCAATGAAATGGTCAGCAGTGGCTATTTGTGGTTAAAGCAGGCCTGGAAGAGCAACCAGGAAACATGAGCCAACTATACAGAAACAGCATATAATAGACTAGAATAGAAAAGATGCATATGACAAAGCTGATTTATTGATTCTATTGGGGAAATATTAATTTCAAACAGATATATAATAAATTAAAACAAGCTGGATTCCAGTCATTGTAAAACCGAATTTAATTTCCTGTGTGTGTGTGTGTGTGTGTGTGTATGTCGGACCGTTAAACATTAACATTGAACTTGACAAACGGCGGTGTGCTCTGCTGGCCTGTTGACTCTCTTTACTGCTCCGTCTCTGTCCTCCTTTAAAACCAACAATACTGACGGAAGCCCTGAAGCTCATAAAGCTCTTTCTCCCCTTTAGTCCAAATACCAGAGAGAGGAGGAGGAGGAGGAGGAGGCCTGCATGCGAGCTGCACCACCACCCGACTCATGTGGTCTTACTTTATTCTCACACAAAACAACAAAATCACACGCCTTAAATTAAATCCATACATATATGTTTTTTTTTTCTAATTCTGGCAAAACTTAATTTTACTTAAGATAATATAATATACATTTACAGCAATAAGTTAACAGTTTTGGTTTACAATAATGTTTTTTTTTACACATGAAGTTTTGTCACATTCCCACCTGCTTTTATGTGATTTTTCAAATAGAAAATAAAATCTCTATGAAATGCTTTACTTGGGAGTAAATTTAAATTACATGCAACCTTTGCAAATGCAGAGAAGGTTAAAAATCTCCAGAGTAAATAAATAAAAGTAGATTCTTTAATAGCTTATTTTGCTGATAATATATCTGTACTTTTACTTAAGTGTCAATTTGATTACATAACCTTTACTTTAACACAGGATTTTTACATTGTGGTATTTCTACTTTTACTTAAGTACAAAAAAAAAAAAAATCTGAATACTTCAATCCACAACAAATATCAATCCACAATTATTATTTTTCAAGACAATTTCAGGCTTCCCCGCAACTACAGTACTTAAGTATTTGCAGCTTTATACTTACAAGGAAATATATGTATATAAAGTAAATATTAGGAAGAAAGTCACTATGGGCAAAGTTAAAGCAAATTAGTTTTAAAAGAAAGGTAAACAATGCTACAATGAAAAGGCTTTGTGGGTGCCTGAGAGGAGACCAGAGATAAATGTAAAACAGGTTGTTATTATTAGAATCCAGTTTAAGAAAAAAAAAGTTTTTGAGCTGTTTTTTTCCATCACAGACACCAACAAACATATGCTTTAAAACACGATTTTATCATTAGTGAAATGAGTCTCATAGACTCCACTGAGGACAGCTGCAACACAATCAGCTTCCAACTGCAGTTAGGTCACATGCACCACCAAGACTAGAGCTACACTAAAGAGGATGTCAAAGGTCAGGTCTCATTGCACTGTGATAATCCGTGAACCAAATATTCATATGACACTGAATGTAAGAGAGTAGTGAAGGGAAATAATAATAATAATACAAAATTAAAACATCAATGGAGAGAAGTATGTTTTTTTTCTTTCAAATTTTGAGTTCTTTTCACTCTTTTCAAAAAAAGAAAAAAGAAAAAAAGGGACCATTCACAGATTTGTGTTTTATATGAACAGAACGGAGCAGAGATGTTGGTGTATGTGGTGCATGGTTTAACCTGCTGTGGTAGTAAAGACAAAGTGAAGAGACACACAGCACTTTACATTCCTGCCTGCAGACAGCTGCACACAGAGAGGAGTCAGTGGAGCTGGAAGAGTTTTATTTGGCTTTACTCACATAAAATTATTCAAAATGAAATTATTCATAGGAGCCAACAGGTACGTTTGAGGGTTTTCTAGTAGAAGTAGCCTAAACCAGCCGTGGAGGAAGTTTCCAGATCCTTTAGTATCCAAACTGCAGTATGAAATACTCCATTATAAGTAAAGGCCATGCATTTAAAATGTCTCTTACCTAAGAGTATGAAAAATGCACTAAAAGTATCAAAATAAAAAGTACTCATAATTCACAAAAATGGCCCCTGTGAGTGTTATACTGTTATAAGTTATATTATTGGATCATTATGAATGATGCATTAATGTGTAAGCAGCATTTTACTGCTGTAGTTGGTCGAGGTCGAGTTAGTTTTAACTATTTTATATACTGTTCGGAGGTGTAATGCATCATGTTTAATAAGCTCATCATGTGTTTTGAATGTAAAATATTCATCTGTAAACTACAGCTGTCATATAAATGTAGTGAAGTAAAATATTATATAGAATATTAACCTCTGAATTGTAGTGAATTTGAAGTATAAAATAGCAGGAAATGGAAATACTCAAGTAAAGTACAAGTACCTAAAAAACGCAGTTACATTCCACCACTGACTGAAATACGCAAGGCCGTTCTTTGTCATGGAAAAGGACATGAATTTTATGCCCTAAAATTCCTTATTCCAGCGATACTTACAAAACTGTGCACAATTCACCAAATTATTATGTTTTCTAATTATTATGCTTTCTCCTTCATATCTTTTGACCTCATGATGAAGTTCAGGAAGGCTGGTCAGAGGAAAAGGGACACAATTCTGCAGCCTATTTGGATGCAGCCCTTGTTTTCCCTGAAAGCAGACCGTGCTTCCTGTCTGTCAAAGCTGAGGCTGTGCAGCCAGGAGCAGCTGGGAGGTGCTCAGGCTCTTCAGGATCAGGATCACAATAATGGCCATCACAGTCTTTTGCAGGTAAATATAGTTCAAAGTGGAATAAATATGCAGCACAAGTGCTCATAATGCAGGGTCTTGATTGGCTGATGTCAGCAGCTGGCATATGTTACAAGCCCACCCAGTTGCATGGATTTCAGTCATTCTGGGAGGAGAGCCAATAAGGAGTAAATCCAGCTGAGATGACAGTTTGTATTAAAGTGCCTGGGAAAAGGATGCAGTTTGGAAAATTGGAGTGAATTGAAACAAGTAAAATCATTATTTACCATTGTTAAACAATTTTGAGCATATGTTTACATATTGTGACATTAGTAATAAAAGTTTCTATATGGCTTTTATGTCAAAAATAACTTGTTCACATGAGACTATTCTAATCATTTAAGTTTTATGAATTCTTGTTCCTATAATTTGAAAAAATAAAAGGTTCTGTCTATCTTCAAAGTTGTTCTTTAACTTGGTTATATTGTGCAAAGCACCAATCAGTGCTCAGAATATACACTGGAGGACCAATCAAGTTCTGCCTCTTTACTCTGTAGCCTCACTGCTCTGTGGCTGGGGTTAAAAGAGCCGA
This sequence comes from Macquaria ambigua, assembly GCA_008360985.2. NCBI lineage: Eukaryota > Metazoa > Chordata > Actinopteri > Centrarchiformes > Percichthyidae > Macquaria > Macquaria ambigua. Next base: position 116,719 of record VMKM01001483.1, read on the forward strand.
AAAGATCATGAAATTGTGAACTTGGAAGTTTTGAAACCTTAAAATTATTATTTTTCTTGAAGACATTGTGAATGACACATTAAAAATGCCAACAAAGTTGAGTGTTGTTTTATTATCTTGTTTGAACTTGGTGAAAAGCTGATTTTTAGCATTATTAGCATATTGGCTACCATGCTAGACAGCTAGCTCACTAATGTTGATTACACAGCTCATGTTAATGTTTGTTAGCAAGAATTAATGTTATTATTAGTAACTCAAGTTAATGTGACTACTTCAGAGATGACAGCAACTAAGGCTAAATGTTTTTATATGTATGAATCTGAGATAAATTCAGGTTTCTAGTTGGCTTGCTGTGTTTAGCGATCTGATGCTAACTACAGTGCTCTGAACTGGGTTTGTATCTGTTTTGGTTACTGCAGCATATATGCAATAACGGCGGTGACTACAGTCCAGGCTCAGACACTAACAATAATGACTCAAGGCTGTCCAGTTAAAAAAGAACCAAATTTAAGAACATAAAAGAGACCACAACACTGAGAAAAAAGAACAACAGACAGAGGGATATTAGCAAACAGAAAAAAGGAAAGACAGTATTAGCAGAAATTGAATTATTAGTAAAACTTTATAATTGTCAGCTCCATTTTGTCGGTGAAAATCTTTGAAATGACTAAATCTTTTAGTGTCTAAATCATTGCTGAATTGTTGCTCATGCTCACGTATCTCCCTTCAGTAATTCATATGTTTATTACCTGAGACTAAACTGTTTTACTTACAGCCATGACTGAGCAGATAGAATTCCAAACAAGAAAACTAGTTCTCAGAATCAGAAGGTTCTATCTGAAATCCATCTGTAATACAAAACCCCATTTAAACATGTGATAGGATTTGGGTTTATATTTAGGATCAGTTTTGCTATCTAGGATGTGATCCTCAATTTTTCAATACCACACATAAAACCATATTATTCCAAGGTGTTGATATAAAGAGGAAAGTTTGATTCCCTATAATATGGGACATTTTAAAGCTTTGCATGGTATCTGTTCTTAGAAACTGTAGTAGAGCAGAAAGCCCATCTCCCCCCCTGTTGGTAAAAAGAAATAGGAGGTTCTGATAGACAGAGGGCTGATGTGCTGGTTCCACCTTAAATCACATTTCCCTCCTGTCCAACATCATCCATCTTCCTTCCTTCTCAATAGAACCGAATAGAACCCACAAAATGTTTTCAGTTTATATTTTATCCTTTACTCTATTCTATTCTATTCTATTCTACTATACTCTACACTGGTTTTATGGGACAGCGGGAGAGGAGAGGACCCACCCCCTGAGACACACACACACACACACACACACACACACACACACACACACACACACACACACAGAGCTCCCCAGAGAATACTTTATGCTTCAGACCAGGAATGCAGGACTGAGGCTCGTTTTTCTGTCTCAAGTTCATGTCCAACAGACCCCTCATACACACACACACACACACACACACACACACACACGCTTTCCCTACCGTTTTTACCACCTTCTCTCTCCACCCCTCCTCCCCCTCCTCTGTCTGCATTGCGGACTGTCTTTTTGTTTCCCAGGTTGGACTTTGCAGTTGAACTTGAGACAGACAGACATCTTGTAAACAGTTAGTAGTCTGGCCCCTGTCTGGTCTGGAATGGCCTGGAATGGCCTGGGGGCGGGGGGGGGCAAAGGGGCGGAGAAATGGACACTAGGCTGAACAATCCTGTTTTAACACAAACACCTTCAAACGGATTTAGAGATGTTTCGCATCTTTAAATATGTCCAATTAAAAAAAAAGAGAATGAGAGGCTTCACATGTTGTTTTTCCGCACTATAACATGAAGATAAAATGAAATAAAATAATTAAGGTCAGGGGATGCTGGACACTGTTAAAGAACTTCCTAAGTTTGACATTTCTTACTGAGAAATGTACTCTCTCTACATATCATAAGGATTCATGTTCAAGCTGAAAAGGTGCTTAAATTCAGTCTGTAAATAAAAATAAAACACAACAGCCTCCATTAGACAACGTGGACACAAACGGACACAAACTGTTGTTACTGGACTGCAACTGTGTCATTTTGTAGAACTGAATTGACTTTAAACTGAGACATGCAGTGAAATAAAATCAGCCCAACCCCAGATCAGCAGTCTCTGTCTGTGTGTGTGTGTGTGTGTGTGTGTGTGTGCATTTTAACAGCTCAGGAAGAAAAGGAAACGACTGTAAACACACTATACAGCTGGCGGGGGGTGTGATGTCATATATAAATGCAATGCTAGACAGACTGCAGGAACAAGAACGCTCCATTCTGATTGAGAAACAGCTAGACGGCATGCTTTTGATTACTTTCAGACCTAAAACTGCATTTAAGCTGTATTTCATTAGTGGAATAGAGTTTACTGATAAGCAGATTGATAAGCAGAACATTCAGTGTACATAAAAACTGATGTAAGTGCAGTATGTTTATAGGAATGTTTATACTTCTAGAAATAGAAGTGATTTGGTGAATACTGGTGGCTGGTTTCTCTGAGTAGGATGTGTCCACACACTGAAATACAAAACCTCTGTCAGTGATGATACTGGGACTTCACTGACATGGTGATAATCCACAAGGCTCAGATCCTGCTGGGTGTCTTTAATTTTTGAGAGAAGATAAAGAGAAAATGAACAAATCCTGAATAAATTAAAAAAATAATGGATGCATGAATATGGAACTGTTAGATTTCGTCAAGAATATCTTAACATTTGTGCAGCTGCTGTTAAAAGCAGAACATAGCAGAGGAACCAGGCGGCTTTCCCACACATATTTAGACAGATAGATTGGAAATGGACTGCACAGCATGCAGGTGGCAGTTATCAGCAGGTAATGTTGTATTTTCCTGCATTTTGTCTAACTGACACTAAATGCAGACCCTCGGATGAAGAGGTTTCTTTGAGTTGGCACACTGTCACAGTAACATAATAGTTCAACACCAGTGGGTTCACTACAGAGCAAGCACTGTCTTTGATACTGGAAGGTTCTGATGATAGAAAACCCAAAAATGAAGATGAGTCCGAAGCAGCTGATGATTAGGATTATTATTTCTGTGCCGAGTGATCAATCAGATCATTTAGAGCCAGAATTTGAGCAGAACATGACAACAGTGGACCACTGTGAGCTGTGTGCACAACCATGTTGCAATTACCACAAAACAATGATTTGTGATTACTGTGGTGATTCATTTGTGATTGCTAAATGCCAGTCATTGAGCAGTCACATCCGCCTGTGTGTAACACAGTGCAACATGCATATACACATCTGTTTATCTGCGTTACGTAAAGGTCTAAAGACCTGAGGTATGTAGGAATGCTTGGAAAACCAGGGTTGAATTTAAGGGTTAATAATGTTAAATAGGAAAGAGTCTGTAGTGTTGAACCAGTATCAGGCCTTTATTATTTATTCTGTGACACACTGATGAGAGACAAAGTGAGTAGACAAAATAAGACATCATATATAATATTATATCAAATCAAACTTACAAAGGACATGAAACCATTTGACTCAGCTGCCTGGGACTCCATACTTTGGAGATATCTGAGAACAATAGTTCCTCCAGAGAGATAGCTGTGGTTATAGTGTGAGGTAAACCTCATCATCTCCTGTAGTGTACATTTGTCTTTGACTACACCTCAGCAGAATCAAACATGATCAAGACATGGAACATTAGAGACAACTACATAGTCTACAACAACAGACTGGTGTGCTGTTAGCAGTGGTGTAGTGGTGCAGGAGAAGTGGGTATACTCTTAATTTATGTGACAGTGACATGTAAGACTCTTGCATATTTAGTTCACCCAGAAATGGGTCAGCAGTATTTGCATATTGTCACTTAACTTCTGTTGCTTGACTTCAGGGAGTAAGGGTCATTGTGAAATTCACATTAGCCACACGCATTTTGAGTGAACTATTCCTTATTCCTTAGTCCATCCACACATGGAAACTGGACAACCAGCAGGGCGGGTCATGCCTTCGCCATCCTAGGAAAACAAAATTGGCAAGTTGCAGCACACACTACTGAATGATGTGCATCAGGGGGATTTAGAAGTGAATACACGCAATGCAGACTGAAAAATAAGTAGGTTTATGCTGTATACCTGCGTACAGCCTGCACTGCAGCACTGATTGTTACTGATCTTCAAAGCACATGTTGCTCTCTAGAAATGTGGTCCAGAAATGTTATCAAATGTGCACATCTGCACTGTGAATATACCATGAGACCCATACAATTAAAAACAAAACAAACAACCCACGGAATGAAATAGTGGAAAATACACATATGATGAGCTAAACATAATCACAAATCTTCAGAAATCTTCATTAACATTTTCAGAAAAAACTGAATGCATCCAAGATGCAAGATTCAGTATGTTTAGAAGAAATAGTTTTCAAATTCACTTGACAGTTCACAACAGCACAAATGAAAAGCAGAGAAGCAGTTACATTAGTGGGTACAATATAAAACTCCTATAACTTTTAAGAAATAGGAAGATTGAAGCAGCAAGTGTGTGGTATTTATAATATCAGGACAGAAATGCTAAAACACAGCAGTTAGTCAGCTCCAAAAAGCAATACTAAGATCATTTAATGTAATATTATGAAGTGAAACATATAATTTTTTATCTATCTGTAACAATGAACTGACAAGTACAACATTCAAAAATGGAGACAACAAAGAACGTAATTGAGGACAAACTCCAAATTTTATAACATGATAAATAAATGAATAATGTATTTTTATTGAAAACAACACATTTAGGACAAGACACAGACAACACAAGCATGTACATCAAACCTTTAAAGTAAAAATAAATCTATGCCCTCTGATTATGAAAAGCTATTTGACTCTGTGTGACATGAAAATCTGTGTGATTTCAAATTTGGACAAAACAGAACAGGATTCTTTATACAAGGCATGTATTGCACTATGCAATATATGTATTGGACACATCCCCAACACCAGGGTTCATACTGAGATGACAAAAATGCCAAGTGTGTCTTTTATACAGATGACCTATTCTGTTGCAAACAAACCCAAAACTGCACAACAAATTAAATATGCTCTGCAACTACTCTGAAAACTGTCCATAGGAAAAAAAAACATATTTCAGAAAATGTCAAAATACCAGATTCATTTGGACAACTCTCCATGAGACCACACCTTAGTCTAAAACTCAGAGCTCTGGGAAATCTTAACAAGGTCACAGGTCGCTGAATCGGCAGAGAAAGCTTGAAAAAAAACATTTTGCAGCTGAATAAAACGCCCCAAAATCCTCAAACCACTTTTTTATATAAGTGAAATGTGGCTCTATTGTTTACACAAAACAAATAGATATGCCTTAATATCCCCACACAACATTTAAATATGACACCCAAACGTCTGCGACTCATATTTCTATGGAGCATGCTCACAAAGGTTTTAGCCGTGTGCTTCGGATAGCTGCAGGTCATCTCCCATTGTCCTTTTGACAGAGGTCTGTTTGCAGGATGGTGTAGCGAGAGCAGTACATGATAAAGGACTGGCTCTGTCCAGTCAGTGTTTTTGTTGTGTGGGTGGAATGGCCCATCCTACGAACTGATCCAATCTAAGGCCAACCCATTATCCTTTAACTCTGCTTCGCTGGGTTTTTAGCCTTAACTTCAAAGTCTGATATCAGATTCTGATTGGTTTCCTTGTTTTTCATCTCTAAGCATAAATCAACCCTATCACCACAAAAGAACGCTAATATTGGACGACTTTGCAAAACCCCAGATTGTGTTCAGTGAAAACCTTTTTTTTTATGTGCAATGCTAACGTCAATTTTAGCTTTCTACAACATTTGTGCACAGCAACTACAGTAAGGTCTAGGTTAGGGAAAGGTCATGGTCAGGGTTAGAGTTTAGTTAGGCTGGATGTAAATCACTGAATCGTCCAATTTGAATGTAATTCCAAAAATACTGGACACACACACTGTTGAATATGCACTAACTTCTGAAACACATGCACACATAAACACACACACACACACACACACACACACACTCCTGTCCATAATGAGCAGCAGGCCAGCATGCAGCGGGCAACAGAAAAGAGACTCGTCCTCCTCAAACAAAGCCTGGATAAGTTTAAGACTGCGTGTGGCTGTTAAACAAGCACATGTACTGGCAGCCAACACACTAGTCATCTGTGAAATTTTACAGCCATCTACAATGATGCTGACCTTATAAATGGGAGCGTGGTTGTTTAGCAGAGAGGTGAAGGCATGTTGCTGTTTCAGGTGTTATGCTGTGAGATCCATCCAGGCTGATTTTCTTCCTCATTTACACTGACTGGTGTTGGACACCATTAGGTTCATCATGAAACAAGTCAGCCGCTCCTTATCACTAAGCAAGCCTTAATTACTATCGTTAAGTAGTTAGTGATGTAGCAGCAGGTTGGTAGATTAGATTTATAATTATTCCAACACTGCACGCTTCTGATCTTTACTCAAAACTTGCATTGCGGGGAGTGGAAAACATACGGATTATATAATTTGCAAATCTGCCTCCATATGAATGAATGAGTGAAGAAAAAGTGGTGGCGTAAGGTAGTTATGATGGGCCCCAGTGCATGCTGGTTACTAGTTATGAAGTGTACACACACTCACACACACACACACACATCACTTTTTCGGCTAAACTAGCTTCCGTACATTGAATCGTCTCGTCACATGATCAAATAGAGACTTCATTGGACAACATCAACATACATATTACCCAGCAATCATCACTGCAAATCTGTTTATGACAAACATACCAAACAAAATAAGAAAATATTCATCTAATTACATAGTTTTTTATAGTTTTTATAGTTTATGTAAAATAAGCATATCATTTTGTTATAGATTGCTACTGAGTATTTTACCCCCCCCCCCCCAAAAAAAAAAATTAAAAATTAAAACCATGATGGAGATGGGTTTATAATTTAATGTGAGTTCTTCTTTGAACAAAGGTGTATTTCTGACTCACTCAGAGCATATCAGCCAATACATAATTGGAGGGCCTGCTCTCTCTATAGGACCCCCCTACCCTATGGGCCCCAGTGCAATCATACTGCCTGTACTGACTATATTTACACCCCTGGAAGGGGTAATGCAAATACTGAAACATAAAAAGGCATCATATGTGTGAAAGTAGACATTATATTGATTAGGTAAAAAATGACTTATTGGCTCATTCTGATCAGAATGAGAAAAACAATTTAGTCACTTCAAACTCTTTCCAACAAGCATTAAGTTATATTTTTGACACTCACTGATTCAGTGTGATGGTTTGTTATGCTAAAACCATTTGGACATTTTAACAGTTTAGACCATATTTGTTTGTTTTGCTGATAATATAAATGTGACCAAATAAAATGAGTGTCATCTGCAAAATCAGGTATTAAGTTAGGCAATGAAACAACAAAATAATTGATAAAGTGTAAAGAATAATAGAAATAAGAATGTCCCTTCAGTAGAACAGAGCCTTGTGGAACTCCTATTGTCGCACCAGTTTTTTGGAGAAAAGATGGAGCTATATAAATGGTTGAGATTAGCTATCTACTGTATGTGGGTGGAGGAAGCGCTTCCATATTCTACTTTCCAGATGGTTCTATATAACATCTTTTAATGTTGTGAAAAGTGTAAATATTGACCTGTGGTTGGCCACATTCGAGTGTGTCGTTACACTCACATTTCTCTCTAGGCCGACAGGATGTTACTTTCAGGCTACAGCTGCTGCTGCTGCTGCTAGATTCCATCAGCCTGCTGCTCAGCTAATATACATTTTCTCATTTTGTTACTGATCCATAATATGGTAACATCTGAATGGACTCACAGAAGTGACAGCTTGTTGAATATATATCAGTGGAATCAGGGCTGTTTCTTGCTATATGCAGACTCTATAAAAACAATAAAGGCATGAAAACAGCCTAGCATCTTGCAGACAAAAATTCCCCTCATTACAGTAATACATGCAACCATGCACATCTGAATCAATGAATAGTCATGATACATCCTGGATTTATGACATGAGCTCCTCCCTTTGACATATTGACATTACTATATAACATTACTCACAAAGAATCTCACCAAGCTTTGCAGGTGCTTTTAGTACACCTTTTATGCAATGTAAGTAAAGAGGTGTCCAATGATGAGGAAACTGAAGACTGAATGATTTTCAAATCCTTGCACACTATCTGCTCCTTTATTTCAGAAACTATAAATGGTTTTGGGAATACTTGTATTTACAAGATACAGTTCAGAGAGGTAAACCTTCCAGATCATTTCATGTTCGACTTTCAAACTAATTCATTTTACTCCACCACTGCAGTCATCCCATCTTTATCTTTCGAAAATCATTTTGCTAGCAGATTTAGCAGCCCTAAGTTATGAAACTCTTTTTCTAATTTGGTTAAAACGACATCTTCCTCAAAGTTCTAGACAGCATGTTTAAACCTCTGTTGTGTCATTTTATTTTTCATGGCATATATATCTGCAACAGTGTATTGTTTTAGTCTATTTAGGTAGAGGTTATTTTTTATCCTCCTGCTCATTATTCTCCATTGTTATTTCTACGTCTTTTTCTATTTTTAACTTGTTTTATTTTAACAAATAAAATAAACTCAAAACTCAAACTCTTGTTTTTGGTGGTGTTGTTATACGTTGCTACATTTTAGCGTAAGATACCCACATGCCATTTCTTTTTTTTTTTTAATTTCCAGGGTTCGCCAGATGGTTCTGGAGAAAAAAATAAAATAAGATATTTTAAATAAAATAACATATTTTAGACTGGGGAATGTTTTTTTACGTTATATCGCCTGTACCAGTGATCTAATTTACTTTAGAATAGATTTTATTGAGTGTGTTTGTAAAAGTCACACTAATTAAAGCCAAAATCAAATCAAGTTGTTGTTCTGTCTGTGGGCAAAGCAATGTCCTCCCTGTGTGAGTTTGGTAGCTTTCATGTGTAATTATATTACAGTAATCCCTGAACAGTCTGGGACATCGGTTGCCTTTGTTTGTACTTTAAATCATCCCATACTGTACAGTGTGGTATCACTTTCTGATTATATTCTATAACTATACAATAATGAGTCACACTCACACTGTCTCAAGTTCATGTCCAACAGACCGTGCTACCACACACACCAACAAACACACACACACACACAAACAGCGTTGGCATGGTGATAGGAAGCAGATGTGTGTGGGATCAGCTGACCTCTTAGTCATTTCCTGCTCTGACCGCCATGTTGTTGCTCCTGTAAAACTGTGTTAAAGGAAGAGAAGATTTCCACCTGGGTGGTTTATCAACACCTGAACAGACGCACGTGTGTGTGTGTGTGTGTGTGTGTGTGTGCGTGTGTGTGTGTGTGTGTGTTAGAGAGTATTTTTACAGCTCCTGTCTGCCTTTTTTTCTATGTCCGTCTGCAGCTTTTAAAACATGGTGCTGCAAATTCAAAGAAATGAAAATGAGAGAATTAGGGCAATCTCATGATATCAGCTGAGAGGCAGTTCCTCAGGGTTTTGATTCACATTGTATATTCTTCATCTGTTTTAGTTTGACCACAGCAGCGGATAAAGATTAGATTTCTGAATCGTCACCAAACAAGTTTTGATTTGGAGGGAGGGACTTTTCAGACAAAGGCCTCCTAAACATCTGCACTGATTCACAGAGAGAAATTGAGGGTTGTCTCTCAGAAGGTGGAAATTGTAAGTCTCTTTGGTCAGGGTGGATGGCTGGGTGTACAAATTGTCTGACTTTGACCGTGTGCCTTCTTCCAACAGTCCAAGTTGTTTTCTTTTAACCATGGCCGTAATCTCTCCCGAACTAGCAGGTAGTTTTAGCTGTCTGAACTTCACAGAGGAGCAAAACAAAGCATCCCGACTGGCCAGATCACAAACTTGCATGGCGTGTGCATCTACCCACCATCAGTGACACTGGTGATAATACTGAAGGACATGTAGTCTCTGCAGCAGGGTCAACCTGTTCACCCTGCCGCCGGCTGGCAAGCGATACAGAACTATCTGCTCCTGTGACTACCAGACTACAGAGCAGCGTCTTCCCTCATCCTCCTCACTCTCCTCTCGCCGACCTCGGCTTTACATGTTACACATGTTCTATACATTGCACCACAAATACAGATATCAAATCTGTGAATCTGCACTGTGCAGTTCTCTTAGTGTGTTTGTTTGTTTCTTCTGCACACCCACATGTCACTTCCTTTGCACTACCTACCCCACCCTTTCATTTCTTTGCGTTACAACTTCACAGTTATATTGTACACAATGTGTGTCTGTGTTTTTATATATAATAATATAATATATTATTTTTCCTTGTTACTTTCACTGAAGGTTTTTTTATTCTATCTTAGTCTGTTTCTATTGTATGTTATTTATTTGTATTCTATTCTTAATATTTTTGTATTATTTATACAATTTCTATATGTACATATTGTAGGGGCAACAGCATGTCACTGTACAAGAATAGATTATTAATACATATGCTTTTTAAACACTCAGATAATAGAAAAGAAATGTATCAACCCTGGTGAAACATATTCAGCTAGTTGTACAGTGTGTGCAGTCAAGTGTGTGTTCTGGCAGCGTAAAGAAAATGACGACCATGAAGACTCAGGATACACACAGGTTGTATGAATTGTTTGGGATAATGCAGTGTAGTAACTGATGGCTCACGTTGTGCTGTGGGTTTCTGGAGATTATGAGCCGCTCTGTGTGGTGGCTTTAGCACATCCTTAGTGGGCTAAGACATTTGTCCCGCTGCTTAAATCTGGAGAAATGTGCAATATGTCACTGAGCAGTAAAGAGCAACTTGTGTGAATGAGGAAGTAGCTTGTTCACGATTGTAGCAACACAATATTAGCAACATCTTTCCAGAATAAGTTTACAGTATGTGCCTGGAGACAGTCTATTTGGGCACAAAGAACAGAAAAGGTCAGGTAATACTTATAAATAATACTAATGAATAAATCTAGTTTCTGATTATATGGATTTTTTGTCTATTACAATCTAATGTCTTTTAGAGAATGTTCTCATCCACACATGACTTGCTCTATTTGTCAGTAAAATACATTAAATTCTAAGTTAGCAATAGTGTAGATATCCACATCTGAGCATTTTGTCAATAGATTTAACCAATGTTCACCAAGAAATGGTTTCTTATACTGAACAGGATTAGGGATAAAGACAAATACTGTATAAGACAGGGGTTTTCTTTAATAAAAAAAATATTAGCTGGCTTCTGATATAAAGACTGACAGACAAATGAGCACAGTTTTTTTTTTAAATCAGATTTTAACAGCTTTTTATTTATTAATCTATATGTGCAATGTCTCTAAATGTACATAGGATCCTTTCTGTTGCAGTGCAGGAAGACACCTGAAGTTCCTCTTGACATTATGGTTTTTCTTTTGTAGTTTATTGACTATATTTCAAATCAGAATCAATTGTAGTATATGCAAGTTTGCACATTTAGAAAATGTGTCTTGTTGGTTTGATCCACATTGAACATATAGGCCTACATAAGTGGTGAAAATATGGAAATACTGCAGATATAGAAATCTGCCTCTTTTATTAAAAGCTCATCAATGAATAATGCATAAATATAAATTAAGTATAATACTTACAGTGCCTATATGAAACGAATTAAACATGACAGGATCTGTGGGCGCTGGACTGACTGAACTTCTGGGAGGCAGGAAGTCAACAGCAGATTAAAAGTGATATCACCGCAAATAACACGAAGAAGAATGGGATCATCACTCTAAGTGTTTTAAATTGCTATCAGCTGTAACATTTCAGTATTTAGCCTGAGCGTTAAAAACCAATCGTATCAATCAGTCTATCAATACTATTACTGAATTACATATCAGACATACTTCTCTGCCATAAATGTGACAGAAACTGCAGGCTGCAATGTAAAACAAGGCAGACACAGTGTGTTCAAATATGAACCTGATTGATATGGATTCAGATAATTACCATGGTGACGGCGGCGCGTGCAGATGCGGCGGCCAGTAGCTCCCTCAAACCTCCATACATTTCTGTTTAAATTAGTTAATTTGTCCGCCTTTATTACTGAAGCACATATTACGTAGGACAGTCAGAAATACACTCATCAGCAATGGAAAAGGAAGCGCGGGGACTGGATTAAGTGCAGCGGACCCTGGGACGATCACTGCCGCCCCAGGAAGAGAGTCGGGATAAGAGCTAAACTAACCCAAATTGTACAAAGTACATTTATTTAATTAAATGTAAAAAATAATTGTTTGATTCAAATAAAATTTAAAAAATAATATTTATTTTACTTAAATGTAGGCGTAATCAATTCAATTGATGTTTCCTAAGGCTGCTCCGCTCCTGGCTAATGTCCGGTCACAGGAAAATGGAATGGACGAAATGGGACCCAGCAACGGGATCTCAGAGACTGTTGTGCCCACATATTTACAGAGACCTGGCTCCACCACAACAACCCGGATCAAGCTATTGCACTCGACAGGCAGACCGCGCAGTGCAGACCGTGCTCAAACGTAGTCAAAGTTGATGTTCGAGTTTTGTTTTTTATGTTGAGATGTCGACCATATATCATCAACACTATCTTGTTGCTGCTGTTTACACCCCCCCCCCCCCCCTTACTTTCTGGGTGTATAGGTGTAGGCTATGTATTATTTTATTATTTTGTTTTATTTTAATAATTTAAATATTTGCACATACATACATTCTATGTGTGTAGCATGAAGGGGCTGCAGCTTATTTCATTGTGCCACCCTGTGTTGTAAAATGACAAATAAATGACCTTGATTCCTTGATACTCACTGTAGGGAGGAGAGAGAGAGAATTACAGAGCATTCAGTGTTTAGCTCTCTTTCCCCATCTAGTGTTCCTTATAGTGAACTACATCTCAGTGACAGGAAAGAGCAGCAGGCAGGTTTCTCTCATCAGGTCCAGTGAAGGTACAGAGTGGAGACACCATCACGAACACCAGAACAGTTATAAACAGGTCATTACAACAGCAACCTGCAATCAGATCTTACCTTGTGAAGCTAACATTTTCTTAGCCATGCTAGAAGCATGGCTCCGTGGATGGCCAATCGATCTGTTGATCGGTTGGGCTGCCACTTTGGTCCAGACTAAAATATGTCAACAATCATGGGATGTATTGCCATGAAATTTGGTTCAGACATTGGCACAGCTATATTGCTCTAAAGGCACTGGGCATTTCTTGGGGGAACAGCAATTTTACTGCTGTCATCTGTTAGTTAACCAAATATCTGACCATTCCACAGAATAATGCTCTTCATGAAGCAGGAATACTGTACTTACTCTGACACTTGTTATCAAGCTTAAGGGTAACAAAAATCTTTATAGAAAACATTAAAGGATAGGGCTGACATTATTCTATATTTTTCTTATTGTCCAACCAACAACATGTTAGTCCACCTGTCTGTGGCTCTCAACTCCAAGACCATTGGTTCCAACTGAAGATGTAAATCTTTAAAAGCGAGTCACAGATATTTAGTTTCATTTTTAAAAAAAGCCAACAGATGTTAAAACAGATGGTTACTGTAGTTTTTAGCAAACGTTACTCAAACAGGAGGAAATAGTGCATTTGTTGGGGACTATTTTCAGCTGCGGATTAATCCACATTTGGTGCTCTATTGAGTATTTCTGGCAGCAGGACGGTTTATGTGGGATTGAGTCCAAATAAACTACAGTGTGTGTGTTCATGATAATGAAGGAACATGTCACCCAGTGCAACAGTGTGGCTCATTGATGTGTTTAGTTTTTGGACAACAATGGAGCTCTATGGCACAGAGGAAGAAGATCTATCAGGCTTTGATACACACACAATATTTGTTAGTGGGATACATTTAATGTTTGTTTGGGTCTTTTCATGGGATTTGTTGACAGTAAGAAAAATATAGAATATCACCGCATGTTTCCTTTCAAATCAACCAAAGACCCTGTCCTTTTAGCATCTAAAGGCAGCATTCAACATTGCTTTATGTGCCCATAGCACAGTGTAAATCCTGGTTATACAGAAGAGGAAAAGAAACACCTCAGAGAGAACTCAATTAAACAGTCAAAACTATCTAAATCATGTTACTGCCCTTAGAGCAGCATTACTTAATGTACAATATATATCTGGGTAATATGATACATGCCTGTTAGTACACTATGTCTGCCCCCAAGAGCAGCACTATCCCATAAACATAAGGTGATACTATATGTAGGATGTTACACTATTGCTGCACCAGGTTCAGCATAATTATGCATACAATAGGCTCTGACTAAAGTACAAACATTGCATACAGATAACTATTGGTGTTTAGCACCAAATGCAAAATAACCAGTCTACAGACTGACACGAGTATCAGCTAATATATGTGCGTACACAATGAGTTTGAATACTATACTCTTTCAGTATTTCAGTGACTGCATGATGGAATATATAACAGACACCATGCCCCAAGAGCAGCATCTGCAATAATAATGTACATGCAGAGTCATTTTAATTTCTTCTCCAACAATGATGGGACAGTGACACACCCTTCAGTTTACTCTTTTCATTCTTGTTTTTTAATGCTTCATTTTGTAGATGATAGATTTTTCTCTCTCAGTGGCTGTATCTTTATATCTGTATAAAGTGATATTAGCCTAGCAGTGTGGCTCTAGGGATGGCAGGGACAGTCACTTGGTTCCACCAGTTTGGTCCAGGCTGAAATATCTCAACAACTGGATGGATTACCCTGCGGTTTGTGCAGACATTTGGGATCTTCGTGAACTTTGGCGATCAAAATTCGAATTTGCCTTCCAAATGAATTACATTACCACCAGCCTTGTTTTAGGTGAAAACACATTGCTCTGGCACAACCCCTGCACTGGCTGTCATGGTGTCTCAGCTCAGGTGTGATGCAGGAGAAAGCAGCACCATGCACTTTGGCTCAGCCTCAAGGTCAAATGAGACCTATTTGGGATGGGGTGCTGGGGGTCCCTGGTTTTATGGCGCTCAGAATAAAACCCGGCTCGCTGTGGGTTTTCTATCTGCTTCTAGTCCTTCTCCCCGTGACGGCACGGCCGCTCGTTTTTCGCAGAAAGACGCTTTTTATGGAGCCGCAGCCTGCTGACGGGCAGCAAACGTGTGTTCAGCAGACTTTAATTGTCTGTCGGTGGCAATAAAAGAGCCGGTGAAATACACAACCGTTAAAGAGCTGCAGGCCGCCGGAGCCCTGTGCATCCTCGGAGACGGAAATGAAGAAAACACCGGGTTAGGGGTTGATAGGGACGAGATCAGACAAAGAGCCTTTCACCTTAAAATTCAAATTACTGGATGCATTTCAGTTTGGAAATGACTCTACATGAAACCCATCAATCAGGTTTTTCAATAAAAGTGACTTTACATACAGCTACCGATGTCATTCTCATAAGGTCCAGATCACATAAGACATTTATCAAAAATGTCCTTGAAACTTAATGAAATCTGCCACCTTAATAAATAAAACATTTTTAAATTAACTGGTGATTATGACTTTATTGCACACGAAACATGATCTTAAATAGTCATGCAAAATAATATGAAACACTGATTAATGTAACATTTTTTTATAGTATAATTGCATTCTCAGTTGTATTGATTATGAAGTTATCCAACTGTTTTTTCTCTTTCTTTCTTTATCTCTCTCTTTATTTCTCTCTCTCTCTTTTCTTTCTTTCTTTCTCTCTCTCTTTTCTTTCTTTCTCTTTTTCTTTCTTTCTTAGTACCACTGTGCCACCTCCTGGTAATAATTAGGCACTGCAGGAGCATTTCATTTCAGACAGCAAATTAAGAATCCCTCAGTCAGCTGACCCACAAGAAAGCTTTATTGACCAAATATTTGACTGACTTCTCTGTGCTAATCTAAAAGAACGAATTTCCAGATTATCCCAGAATCTCTAACAATAAACCCTCAGATTATTTTAGATGACAAATTGGTCCCCAGATTACTTTAAAGCTCTAAAATAAATCCTCAGTTTGTTCACAGGATCCAAGAATAAGATGCAAGATAAATTTGATCACCTTAATGATTTAATCAGCCTCCATATTACAGTTTTTCTGTATTGCTAAAACACTAAACCCCATTCTCTGAACCAAATGCTCAGTGGTCTGAACTCATTTATTGAATCAATCACCATAAACAATTTTCACCTAGTTAGACAAAAATTTGCAGATCTCATTGACTTTTTTTTGCAAAACTCTAAACACATTCTCACACACTAAAACACATTTTGCACTGTGATGCA
Source organism: Macquaria ambigua (assembly GCA_008360985.2). Classification (NCBI taxonomy): domain Eukaryota; kingdom Metazoa; phylum Chordata; class Actinopteri; order Centrarchiformes; family Percichthyidae; genus Macquaria; species Macquaria ambigua. The sequence continues at coordinate 133,076 of VMKM01001483.1, forward strand.
CATGTGATGCATAATGGTAACCACTGGTGGCAATAGTTAAACACAAATAAAGCCCAGATGTCATAGCTTACACACAACGACTCAGAATTGATCACACTTGTTGCAAATGATGATGAAACCAATATAAGCCAGTTCAGAGTGCACAGGGTGTTGAAGGTTGAAGGTTGATACCATGGATGGAAACAATCAGAGAGGCAGAGGAAGAGTGCGTGTAAGAGGTGGTGGACGAGGAGGAGGACGATGAGGAAGAGCAAGACCAAGAACAGTAATTTCTGATGAAATCCGTGCTACTGTAATAGACCATGTTTCAGTTCATGGAATGATGATGAGGGAAGCAGGACAAAGAGTCCAACCTCATCTCAGTAGATTCTCTGTGGCCACCATAATCAGGAGATTCAGAGAAGAGAACAGGTAATTGGTCATTGTTTATTGTATACAGATCTTTCAGTACATTACTGTACTGCACATTCCCTTTTGTAGAATTGCAAGACTGCCACATGAGGGAGGAAGGACTCCTTTGTTCTCCCAACAGCAAGAGGCTCTCATAGTTGACATGTCCTTCAAAACAATGCCATCAGACTGTGTGAAATACAGCAGCGGGTTGTTGAAGACAATGCAAATTTTGAAGGAATCAACAGTGTCAGCCTTTCCCCTATTGATTGTGTCCTCCGACACAACAGGGTGCACATGAAGCAAGTATACAGAGTACCCTTTAAACGCAACTCAGAAAGGGTAGATCAGCGATTTCTGTATGTGCAAGTAAGTGTACATTCATACACATTCAGTGCTGATTGTTTACAGTATACTACATACTTCTATCAAGCAGCATCACCTATATTGTAAAATATGTAATTCAGGAGTGCATACACTCTACAGCATAGTTCTGTCTTTCTGTAGCACTTACAAAACTATATTATTTCTATCTACCTATAGAGAGTGTTTGAATTGGATTCCATGGAAAGACCCCATGAATACATTGTTGTAGATGAAGCAGGGTTCAATCTGATGAAGAGGAGAAGGAGAGGCCAGAACATAATTGGCCAACGGGCCATTGTTGAAGTCCCTGGCCAGCGTGGTGGTAATGTGACCCTATGTGCTGCCATAAATAATTGTGGGGTTCTCCACCGTCATGCCACCTTGGGGCTGTATAACACCCTACATCTTCTTACATTTATGGGTGGTCTTCAGGATCTCTTGTTTGGACATGAGCAGCAGGATCATGAGCAGGCAGGGCATCCTGTCTATGTCATAGTTTGGGACGTCAGTTTTCACCGTGCTATCTAGATACAGGAGTGGTTCAGCATCAACCAGCAATTCACAGATGTTTGCCTTCCTTTCCTCAACCCAATAGAAGAGTTTTCTCTGCATGGCGGTGGAAAGTATATGACCGACAACCCTAAACCAGGGAAAATCTCCTACAGGCCATGGCATTGGCCTGTGGTGATGTAGGTGTGGAGTCTTAACTAGGTTGGATCTGGCCCACCAGAGGGTTTTTTCCCCGTTGCCTGGCTAGGGAGAACATAACCTGCAATGTAGATGAAGTCCTCTGGCCTGACCCAGCGCAAAGACGTGATTCCGAATGAATCACTTGATGAATTTGATTTTGCAGTTCCATTGTACTGTAATGTGCTTTTACTGTATGTAAATGCTGAATCCACTGAGTTGTGATTTAAAAAAAAAAATGCTAAATGCATTTATTGTTTATAAACAATAAACATATCTTCTGGAGCTACATACCCTGAACAGTGTTTTCCATTTTTTGATGTAGTGTGTGATGAATGCTCTGTAGTGTTTTTATTTTGACTGGCTTGTTGTATGATTTGAAAACATTGTTTAGTTGTGAGCACAGATAAAACTGTTTTGAGGCAATTGACTTTGCATTAAGAGTCAGAGGTTCTGTGAATGTAGTTTGAAAATTGGGGTTTGTGTTTACAGTTTTGAAAAAAGGGTGGAAGGTTTCAGGAAATGTGTTTTAGCAATTGTGAAAAACAGTATTTTAAATGATACAAACTTTAGATTATGTAGATTGAGAATAATCCCTCAGATTGCCTGATATAAAACAAAGGCCATGTATTATCAGCCAATAGCCTCCTGTTCACATACATAGCGTGCCTTACAATGCACTGAACTTCCCATTGAATGAATAGAGTTAAAAGAATGAGCTTCAGATCAGTAACACATCAGTGTCTCATACAGCTGCACTTAAACATGAATCAGACTGCACCATGTGGCTCAGAAGTGCTGAAAATGAGCAACAAACCCCTTGACTGAACTCACTGTGACCGATCCAGATTTTCCCCCCTCTCTCACATTTCTGAAAGCATTACAATAATTAAAGAGGAGAGATGTTTGGCTGTGCAGCAAACATCTCTGCTATTGTGACTTTCTGACAGACCATATGTCCAGAAGCAGACATGAGCTCCAAACATGCAGCTTCACAGCATGTGCTGAAGAACATGCTGTGAAGCTGCATGGAGTAAGAGGATTAACTTTCTTTTCTGGACAAGATTTTCACATCTGAAGCTGGAGATTAATTAGTCAATAGTGGAAAGTGACTATGTACTTTAACTCAAGCACTGTACTTAAGTACAATTTTGATGCATTTGTACGTTGATTGGGAATTTCCATTTTCTGTTACTTTATACTTCTACCCACATTCAAAGGTGCTTTTTTACTCCATTACATTTATTTGACATCTGATAAATTAAGATTTTACATACAAAACGTATATGTAAAAAATATGATGCATTCTCATAGATTAAACTACAACTCTAAAGTTGTTAAAATAAGCTTTATCTGTATAGTGCTGCTTACATATTATAATACACAGTTACAATAATAATAAAAATGTATATAGGCTATACATAAGCTACATATATATATATATATATATATATAGAGATGTGATGTGGAGCTCAGAAGACATGTGGTGTTTTTTACATCTATAATTAGTAGTTGTAATAATTTAGTTATAAATTATTTTAACATCCTTGATCTGACATGATCTGACAGAAACCTCTACATTAAACTTCATCAGTGTTGTCCATTATTGAATTGAAATGCAGGAATGCTGCATGAAACATAGCACTGTCTTTTGCTAACACAATGTTTTGCCAATAACAACGTTTTCAGCAATAATAAAGATGATATTGTGAATTTCTATTTTGAACTGCAGTGTGGCTTTATCAATTGCTGCAAACGTGGACCAATTTCTATTTGCTTTAAGTCCTCATCTGTTTTAAGGTCCACTTCATTTGCCAGTCCACATTCCCTGAACACATATGGAGGACTGGAACTGCCAAAATAAAATAAAAAATGAATAAACGACTCAATGGCAGATGCCATTCTGCAGAATAATGAGAACTTTTACTTTAAATACATTTTGCTGATAATACTTCTGCACTTTTACTTAAGTAACCAGAACGTCATATAGCATATAGCTTTTAATACACACATTTCCACGCCTGTACAGATAACTGATCAACTAAACACATGCATCTGTAATATGATGACTCAGAGATTTTTTTAGACTTCTCAGTGTGATGCACCATTTTTGTACATTATCTTCAAGTCTATTTTCCAGTAACTCACCATTATCTATATACTCCTTAATTCAGTTAGTTCAGTTATTTAGGAACTACTTATCAATGATTCATCAATCATCAGGTTGTTCCTGATTGGTTCCTTACTTACAATTTAGTGTACTATATTGTATCATAACTGTTACCAATAATTCTTTCACCACTGTCATTAGTGTACTTACTGTACAGAGGCAAAAGTCAAAATAACTGACAAGTATCTGCAGTGCTCAGTTAATTAATATGTAGATGGTTGGCGGTTCGATCCCACATGCAGAATCTCCAATAAATGACGGATTCGATCAGTTTTGAGTGTCGCTGATCAGTCTAATAGATGCTTAAATAATGCAATTTTATTCCCCGCAGGTCCGAGAGCCTTGGATCTCTCACTGTGATAACCCGACCTCTGCAGCACTCGACTCCCGTGCGGCTGTGGAGACCCCTCAGCCGGAGCAGGTCACACTATTGATCTGCTCGGTGAGACACGGGAACAGTGAAACTACATTAGGCCGGATCCAAACCGACCTCGACCTTCAGACGCGCAAGGTCACCGAGGGCCGCGTGCGTCTGCGCCTGTAAGAAATGCAGATCCAGCTCCATAAATGTGTTTTAATTCTCCTAATGCGCTCACTGGCCCGGTTTAATGAAAAATGCCTCAATTCCCCCGAGACTCGTTTTATGGAAAACAACTTCTGAAGGCACGAGAAGGAGAAAGAGAGATTACAATCTGTTTTGACATGGATTTCATTTACCATTCCTCCCATTGACACACACGCACACACACACACACACACACACA